>CM067481.1:6507170-6565643 GCA_034552555.1 Semaprochilodus insignis
ACCCCTGGCTTAGCCACTCAACTAGCAGGCTAATGTTAACACGGTTTGTACTGTTTGTGTGTCACGTTATCTGCTATCAGCATTTGTAGCATACCAGTATAAAAGTCATGACAGAACTCACAGCAGACAAAGACAAATTTTAAATAATAAACAGCCCACCAAACTATTACTTGAAGCTAATGCTGATACTTGTATGAGTCTTAGCAGATTAGAATCACAAGTAATGCCAGTCCACTCACTTGCATCTCTGGGTGTGTGTTCGTGGCTCGGATCTCCAGGAAATTAAAGGTTGCCTCCACCTAAAATGAAACTCTTTTATCACTCAGACTCACCGTTACACTTGACTGGTATAACATGATACAGAGTGTCTCTCCCCAGTCACAACCGGTGGAAAAATGTGCAAAACTGACCTTTGTTGGCACCTTTGCTGCCATAAGATAGAGCCTCCACGTTGTGAGTACCTGAAATGAAACAAAAGTCCAAGCATTAATATTCAAACCAGATAAGACAAATGTTAAGTTCATTATTGAAGCACACATAATAAACAGAACTGCATATTCATTTCCATGTTTCCTTTTTTTGCCATCAAAAAATGGTGAACAGTCTGTTTTGTGGTATTTCTCCTTTACATGAAGTATGGGAGCTTATAAAACAATATTATTATATTATTATATTATTATATTATTATATTATAGTTTGTACACTACACCAGCAAAAGAGGTCCAATCGTTAGTGTAGTATGAATAGCAATGTATTGGGCATCCACCACTGGCCATGCTGCCATGGGAGCACGGAAGGTGGGGCCATGCATAGTGGCTGTGCACATAGGCTCTCGGGAGGCATGGTGAAGCTCAGTAATTGGGAAAGAGAAGCAGAGAGCAGCCAACAAAGGAGGATGTGCCTGGGGAAGAGGAAGGGCAGTGTTCAGTCTGTACCAATGGAGAGGACGTGGGCCCGAGAGAGCACTAGGGGCAGTTCCGTGGCTGCTTTTGTGATGACCGGGATGGTGGAATCCCCTACTGCAGAGACTGTAGAAACTAATGGCCATGCGAGGGAAGGTTAACCCTCGAAAGGGGGGATTTTTTGGCATCCACCGCTAGCTGCACTGCCGTGGGAGTGCAGGAGCCATGGCCTTGCACTATTGCATGGCTTGAAGTGACCTGCCTGCTGTCCCAGACATTTGACTAGTGCTGGGTGGCAGATGTCCCTTGCTGCCTGTTGAATAATAGAGCATTTGCCTGCATAAGCAATGTGTCCTTCTGGTTCTTCTTTGCCAAGACATTAAAACTGGTGTCAGAAGTGGGATAGTTTCCCCTGCAGGAATGGAACAGCACTTTAAGGACGAGAAAGCCTGGCAAAAGCCTGGGGGAAATTGCAGTCTCTGCAGTCTCAGTCTCTCTGCCCACATTTTCTCTATTGGGTTCCAGGGCAAAGTGGACCATATTCTGTCCTCATTATACTGGACAGTTATATAGCTAAGCTAACAGGCTCCAGTAGTACCCAAAGACACAATTCAAACCTTAACTAAAGGAGTCCAAACTAACATCCAAAGAACATAGTACTTGAGTGTCTGTTACAAGCTTTGAAAGTCTGCATTTAATCTTAGTGGCTTCAAAACGGGTCAACAAGAGCTACCTGAAAAGCATTATACACTCTTCATCATAAAATAGTTGCACCCAGGAGGAAGTGTTGGAGGGAATGCCATTAGGAAGGAAGATAAAGGTGACCAAGAACAATAAATGATGATAAATTTAGACTGATACGGGCAATATTTATTTGAACTACACATACAGAAGCAGTGTCTGTCGGGCTTGGCGTCTGACTGCCATGTTTGCTAACGCAGCATGCAAGACGTCTTGGCATGGAGTTGTAGAGGTTCCTAATGGTGTCCTATGATAATCCATCCCATGCAGCTTGAATATTTTCAGGCAGTTCCTGCAGATTTTGCGGTAGGGGTGGAGGTGTAGTGACACCAGGCCTTCTGGACGTGTGATGCGTGACAACAAACTCTTCATCTTGGTGCTGACCACAGTGCCTCCATACACGGATTTGTTGGTCGTCTCCACCAAGTGGGACTCGTCACTGAAGATGACCCGCCGACATTCTGAGTCACACGATGACAGTCTGGGACGACACCATTGCAGTCTTTGGTGACGCTGACGTGGTGTTAAGGGCAGAGGGCGCCACTGCTCACTGAATGTCCACAGTCATGGCTGTTGAGTAACTCTGTGCATGTCAGACAGTTCTCGAAACTGCTGGAATTGCTTTTGTACACTTCTCTAAGGTATACTTTGCTTGCAAAGGATGCTACCAACACAACAGCAAGTCACACGCAACAGGATTACCTTATATAGTCACTCAGGTACAGCGATAAGGCCCATCCTTGCTTACGTCACATGCACGGCCGAGCATGAAATCATTCGTATGTCTCACAATGTCAAACCTACCCACTAAGTTTCATTACTGTTGGTTGGTTGATTCCTGGGTGCCAATTTTTTTGATGATGAGTGTACATTGCTGTAATGCTGAATGTAAACAAACTTAAATAGTTGAACATGTACATTATCTCCAAACTGTTGTCTGCTGCAGTCATTGTTGAGCTCTCCACCATGCCACAGTTACCACAGCCACTGACCCTTCTGCTGAATCAGTCAATGACAGCAGTGGTGATCAGCACACAACATCAACATCCAGAAAACATGGAATATTTATATGGAAAAATAAGGAATATACCCTGTACAAACTCATGCAGTTACACAGTACCAATGGCTTAGCACACATCCATGGAGAATATGCAGACACAGGCGCACACGCACACACACACACATTACACACAATGAGCTGGACGTTTTTGCAGGTTGCCCTAGAAACCACTGGAGTGAGAGGAGACGAGAGGTTAGTGCTCCCTCACTCTCTCTCTCATTCTCTGTCTCTCTTTCTCTCTATTGATTTTGGATCCTTTTTTCATCTACGCCATGTGCCACTGCTATTCAGGTCTCCGCTGGGCTATAATTGTACAGATGGGCTACAATAATTTAGATCTCTGAAGCTCATTTTCACTCATGTACTGCTGGATTAGGACATATCAAAAACACCCTGAGTGGCCTGTAAATTAATCAGTAATATTTAAGTTGGCGCCGCGCTTAACTCTCCCAATGAATACTCCTCACAGCCATTCTGATACAAAAAGCCCAGAGTCTATTCTCTAGCAACTAGGCATGCACAACCCGAATCAGGCAAGATTGAAATCAGCAAATTCATTCCATGTAATAGTGCCTGGTGTAATAGTCCAAAAGTCGTTTTCATAATGGTAGAATGGTATAAAAGCTGGTACACGTGGGTTATCCTGTTCTCCGCCCAGTAGACCAGTGTTCAGTTAAACTTGCCTACTTCCGTTAGCATAATTCCATTGTAAACTGTTCTGGATTAGAGTGCTTTCAAATGCAACACATAAAACCACAAAAACAATCAAAAAAGTCACACGGAATTTTAATAACATGAACCTCAGTGCAAGATGGTGCCCTGAAACTATAAATGATCAAAACTATGGAACATCTTTGGTCAATGTGTGTTTTTTCCAGGATGAATCCAAAGCTGGACATGCTTAAAATAGTTTTTTGCTTTGAAATGGAATGTGTCTGTCTCCACAGACACATCTTTTGACCTTATCTTGACCTTCAAATACAGCATTTGCACTGGAGTGGGATTGTACTGGAAACCTTCACCTTCAACCTTTGGCTTGCAGCCAAAATCCATAGACATGTGTTCTAATCAGCTGCTTTACTTTGCTTAATAAGATATCATTTGTAAAAGAACTTGTTGCATTTGTTTACCCAAATCAAGTTTTCTGATTTGTGATTGCTGGAAGACCGTAGACCTACCAGTAAATATACATGGCATACAAAATGCACTATACTAATACTGCATTAAAATTGGTGTTTTGCTACATGGTACATGCAGCATATTGAAAAAAAATAGGCTTGAGTCATGAGAACCATCAGAGCTGATGTGAATATAATGTCCAGGCCCCCCAACACCAACAAGTAGCAAAGTGGCGATGGTGCATGATCCCCAAGGGGAACCTCCTGAGCCCTGTCTCCTGTTCTGTTATTCGCACTAAACAAGGGACACGTTAGATCTCATAACATTGTGCACCATTTTGCTGCAGTTTCTGGGTTGAACCTCATTTTCAAAAGGTGTGCAACAGGCTTTAAGGTACATCTTCTCTTGTTTGATGGGTGTGTAGGAGGTGTTACCCAATTAGCAGCATTGTTTATATAAAGCTTGCCTCACTAAAAAGGCAGAACACACAGTGGAGTTCTCTACCATGCGGCCGCTGCAGCTTGATGTACACAACAGTTGAAGACATATATGTCCTAAGTATTTCAGTGTAAACCTGAAATCAGGTTCCAAAAAAGATGCCAAGAATAGCCTTTTTGGCTATCATAGATACTGTGCTTGCATAACCCAACAGAGTGTCCAAGGTACCACTGTTTCCACTTTGAGGAACATTTTGGTATGTTTTGTCAGGGTGGAACGCAGCTCTGGCATTCAACCCTGCTTAACGTGCTGTGGAGCGGGGGAGGTGAGGGGGAGGTGCAGCAACAAGCCCTCTCTTCCCCTTTCAGCACAGGTGCTAGTGCTATCCTTAACAAGAGCCAGCTGATGCTCATTCTGGCACCTTTTAAAGGAGCCAAAAAATGAAGAAAGAGCCAGACAAACAGCAGAGCAGATGTAGATGGACTGAAAAAGAAAACCTAAAAAGCTTGTTCTGGGAATAAATAATATGGGGAAAAAGGCCACTGAAGAGTGGAGTGTTTATTTTGGTTGCTTTTTGTTGGTTGTATAAATTTGTATATTAAAAGTAAGACGCTTGCTGAGACTGTCACTCCTGCCTCCTGGGTCCTTACTTCTCCTGGGGTAGCACAAAGCACGCTACATATGGTAACAGAAATGGAACACATGACGTTCTGGGGAGCTTTCACTTTGGAGAGGAAGGATGGGCTTGGGAATTGCATGAGCCTGTATGCAAGTGCATACCCCATATATCCTAATAGGCCACTGTGCATGATAGCTACCAAGTACACTGCAGAACACTGCTGACCATAAATAAAAGGACACAACAATGTATTTTGGCTTAAATACACTCATCATCAAAAAAATAGTTGCACCCAGAAGAATAACAATGAATGATGATAAATTTGAATAGGGACAATATTTACTGAGCTACACATACAGAAGTAGTGTCTTTCACTATGGCACCAGGCCGCCATGTTTGCTAACGCAAACTGGGATAATAACTGTCCTGTGATAATCCATCCCATGCATCTTGAATATTCTCACGCAGTTCCTGCAGATGGTGTGGTAGGGGTGGAGGTGGAGTGACACCAGGCCTTCTGGACATGTGACGCCATTCATCTTGGCGCTGACCACGGTGCCTCCACGCATGGATTTGTTGGTCTTCTCCACCAAGACAAAAGCGGGACTCGTCACTGAAGATGAACTGCTGCCATTCTGAGTCACTCCATGACAGTCTGGCACGACACCATTGCAGTCTTTGGCGACGTTGATGTGGTGCTCAGGGCAGCTGCCGTAACAGTCTGCGTGCATGTAGTTTTGCGTCGTGCAGCTGTCTGCCAATCGTGCTGGCACTAACAGCATGACTCATGGAGGACATGCTCGCTCATTGTCTGCAATCACGGCTGTTGGGTCAGTCAGGTACAGTGATAAGGCCCGTTCTTGAAACTTAAATCATTAGCATGTCTCACAATGTCAAACCTACCCCCCAAGTTTCATTCCTGTGGGTTGATTCCTTCTGGGTGCAACTATTTGTGCTACTATTCTATTGGCGGTGAGTGTATATAGGAATATTTTCAGACATCTGACAGCTATTTAGCAGCCAGATATCAGTGGCTTGGAGTAGGGGTGATGAAATGGTGAAGATGCCCGAATAAGCCAGTGTACCTTTCTAGTATACCTTTTTCAGCCTCCAAGCTGTAAAGCCATTAGCTTGACACTACAAGCTTTTGTGGATGCTTGATATTGGAGTGTCTACCTACAGGCATGGCATTTGCTGCAGTTATGTTATCCTATTAAACAATAATGTACTGAAAATTTGCATATATTCAAATATTTGTCAAATAAATAAGAGGACCTAACTGTTTAATGTTAGCTTTAAAAGAAAAGGCTAAAATTTGCTGTTAAAGCATTCGCCATAGGGCAATTTGAACGTAAAGAAATCCGGCAATAAAAATTCATGAATGGCGCACACCTCCTATCTGCTTCACGTGTGAAGCATGATGGATGATGGGGAGAGGAAATATTCTTAGACTCTCAAGGTTAAAGTCACAGCACAGAGAGCAGGGCTTCTGTGCTGCAAGATGGCTAAACGTTCTCTCCGGCTTCCGTGTGGGTTACGAGTTGGCAGTGCCGTCCCTGTCCAACACTTCTCTCACTGTAAGTGAGAGCGTTGGAGCAGACGGCAGAAAAAAAACACCAATTGGGGTGTAGCTCCAGCACAGCTACGGCACACAAGAGGCCTTAAATGAAGGGCACATTCAATTTTACACATCATATTTAATAGGCCGTAACTAATGTTCTATAAGCTTTGATGTTTTTTTTCAGCATTCTGATACTTCAGCAGTCTGAACACATTTACGGCATACAAAGAAATTCGGAAAATGAATTACAGGGAAAATATACAGTATAGACCAAGCAGATGGTCAATGCAATTCAATTCTATAACGAAACATTTCTATCTTGATGATATAGGGTGCTTGCATAATGACCTTATTCACAGAGGGATTGCTGAGTGAAGTATGAATATGGTGTAAATCAATTCCTATGGATTTATGGGACACTGCGGACCAAGTACTCTCCACTACCATCAGCAACTAAGGGAATATGTTTTGGAGGAATGGTGTCCCATCCCCCCAGGATGGCTTCAGAGGACTGGAGAATCAATGCCAAGGCCCTCCGAAGTTCTACTGGTGTGATTGCCCAACAAATCACTGAGGCAAAGTTCACACAGTAGGTACAGGTGGCCCAAATCTGATCTTGTTGACCATATGTGACACAGACGTGTTATCTGTGTGATACTGCGAATACACACATTCACTCTGACATTTTCAATTCCGATTTGGGCCACTTTCAAAAGTGGGATTAAAATCCAATACATATCCCGTATGCATCAATGCGAACAGCCAGATCATAATTCAGACTTTTACGTCTTTCCAGCAAGACCAGTGTTTCTGAGCCCTGGTCCTGGAGGCATCCTGCCCTGCACGTTTTAGTGGATTCTCTGCATTAACACACACCTTGCAACTCTGAAAGGGTTTGTTAATGAGCTGACAAGTTATATCAGGTGTGTTAGGAACAGGGAAAGCACTAAAATGTGCAGGGCAGGGTGGCTCCAGGACCAGGGTTGGGAAACACTGAGCAAGACATTGGCACGGCTGAGACCTTGTAAACATTTGGGCTGATGTTTCTGTATGAAAAAAAGAAAGCACTTTTCAACCGATCCGTGTTCAGATTTTGAAGGAAATGGCTGAACGCTGTGTGAAGAAGGCTGCAGAACCAAAAGTTGAAAGAAACCAATGGAATGAGCCAGAGAAGTGGCCGCACCCAAATAACATGCCCTTTTTACAGTGAGTTTGATGATGTTCCCCGTTGTAAGCCCAGCTGTCAGTAATGTGATCAGCTCCTGTCATCCTGGGGAAAATAAAACTGAAACCATGAGTGTCCATCAGCATTCACTGTTTACCTCCAAATGAGCATGTCACATGAAGCACTATTCTCTTGTACATGTAGGGGTCAGTTTAGGAGTGTGATCTGTGCAGACTAATATCAGATACAGATCACATTTAAATAACTGTGTGAGAACAGCACAACAATCAGATTTGGGCCACTTTTACCTGCTCTAAGTCACCTTCTATAGGTTCCTCCTATAATGTATCACTCTTACATATTAGAGATGACTCAGAATTGTCAAGGTTTTAAATAGTCATAAAAAGAAATTAATAATCGGTGATTAAAGAGTATGGGCTAGTCTCTAACAAAGAATAGTTGAAGAGTACAAAAGAATAGTTGAACAAATAGCTGCACCCAGAAGGAATCAACCGACAGGAATGAAACTTGGTGCGTAGGTTTGACAATGTGAGACATGTGACATAAGCAAGGATGGGCCTTATCGCTGTACCTGACTTAACCAACTGGCAAGATTGCAGACATTCACATAGTGCATAGCACTGCTATTCCATATGGGAATATGGCTCAGAAAAGATCAAGCTATTTCATTTCATTTTAAAGTGATCTAAAAAGATGGCTGTATGAAATGTAAAACCGAGCTCAGCGGGAAGTGCGACCATCAGTTTCAAATATTACATGTACAGCAGATGCTCAGCATGGTGAGAAGCAGTTGTGCATTACTGTGTTTTAGTTCTGCAAAAAGAATAAGCCATGCTGGATGAAGGGATAAGCAGAATGTTGAAACTGGTGTTCTAAACTTCCCCTCTAAACGATGCAAGGTTGTATACTATGGCACACAAGCCAACATTTTTTAGCCCTCCATCTGCACAAAAACAGATCTTTAGGTCACAGATTTTTTGTAACTAATTTTAATTATTTGAAGTGATGGCAGTTATTTAAGCAGACTGCAATCATTTTCCACAGGCCATCAGATTTTATGGTCATAATAAGCTTGCTGGCCAAAAAGTAGTCTCCTGTAACTGAGATCTAATAGGTCTATGGTGGCCTAATACATGGTGATGCTGGTTTACCTGCATCCAAAACACAACATATCACTGCTGTCAGAACAAAACCTTGTATCTCAAAGTTTGGGTTTTTCAGTTACCCATTGCATGTCTGTTACACAATACATTGTGTGTTAATTTCACAATGAAGAGACCAAAAGAAATGACTGTCAGTTAGGTTTGTGACCTAAAGCTCAAGCATAGTTGCTTTAAGCAGTAAGACAATGACCCGAAGCACACAAGCAAGCAAACCTCTGAATGGCTCAAAGGAAAGAAAATGAAGGTTTTGAAGAGACCATGTCAAAGTCCTGACTCAAATACCATTGAGATGCTGTGAAAAACCTTAAACAAGCAGTTCAATGCTGCAAAATGTAGCCAAATTCAACCAATTCTGCAAAGCAGAGTGAGCCAAAATTCCTCCACAGCAATGTGAGGGACTCGTCGCAAGTTATCACAAACACAAATCTTTATCTTCAATAAATGCAATGATCATTTAAAAGCTGCATTTTGTGTTACTTGTGCTCTTTATCTTATATTGGAATTCGCTGGACAATCTGACACATTTAAATGTGACAACAAAAACAGAAAAATTTGGGTGGGGGCAAATACTTTTTCACAGCATGGTATGCTGGTTTTGCTAGTGACCAGGCCCTGTTGCAGGTTTTTCTAGCAAGATGAACTGCTAAAAACATACATACACTGGAAAACACTGACATCGACTGCATGGTTATCTCAATATGATGAGATATGTGCTTATATGTCTCCATCGCTTCCACAGCTGATGACTGGACTGTTGCTGTGTGGCCTGTAATATGAAACTGAATTGACGTTATCGACCACACAGAGGCCATTTCATTCATTTTGCTTTATCATTACAGGAGAAATATAGAAACAGCCTATAGTCCTGTGAGGCTTGTGTAGGATGTTCCTTTATTGTGCCTTCCAAAAAAAGATCTGTTCTATAGAGCACCAAAAAGGGTTCTTCTGTTATACCCAGGCACAAAGTAGGTATATTTTAATGGACTGGAAATGTACTTTAATATGTATACAAATGCATTAAAGTGAATTTCAATGGTGTCCCAAAATGGTACAGTTAAGTACAATTAGTTCTATTTAAGTATATTTTAATAGCAGTAATGATTATACACTCATCACCAAAAGAACAGCTGCACTCAGAAGGAGGTGTGGGATTGCAGTGCTATTGGGAAGGAAGATAAAGTTACCAGGAACAATAAATGATGATACATTTAGACTGATATGGGTAATATTTATTGAGCTACACATACAGAAGTAGTGTCTCTCAGTGTGGCGTCAGGCCGCTGTGTTTGCTAAAACAACATACCAGACGTCTCAGCATGGAGTTGTAGAGGTTCCTAATGGTGTCCCATGCATCTTGAATATTCTCACACAGTTCCTGCTGATTTTGCGGTAGGTGTGGAGGTGGAGTAACACCAGGCCTTCTGGAGGTATGACAACAAACCGTTCATCTCAGTGCTGACCACGGTGCCTCCACACACGGATTCATTGGTGGTCTCCACCAAGACAAATGGAACTCGTCACTGAAGATGACCTGCTGCCATTCTGAGTCACTCCATGACAGTCTGGCACGACACCATTGCAGTCTATGGTGATGGTGACGTGGTGTTAAGGGGAGTCGTTGTAGCGGTCTACATGCATGTAGTCCTGCGTGGTGTAGCCGTCTGCCAATGGTGCTGGCACTAACAGGATGACTCACTGCTCGCTGAATGTCTGCAATCGTGGCTGTTGAGTCAGCCAAGTACAGCAATAACGCCCTCTTTGGTTATGTAACATGCATAGCCGAGTGTGAAACTTGAATCATTCGCATGTCTCACGAAGTCAAACCTACCCACCAAGTTTCATTCCTGTTGGTTGATTATTTCTGGGTGCAGCTATTTGTGGAGCTATTCTTTTGAGGATGAGTGTATTTAGCATTCTTTATTAAGGATTCTTTATTAAAGAATCCTTGAGGAACCAGTGTAGTGTTGAGATTTCTTGTGTGCAGGAAGGAAAGTTTTCTTTACATGACCCGTCAAGATGAGAATAAACCAGAAGAGGACAGTTTTCCACTTCACTTCAAATACTAGTCAGCCTCCTGCTGGTACCTCAAACTCCCCCAAAAAATGTTTTGAAGCTTTTCGCCCAGAGTTTTCAGCTTTCTGCCATCATGTCATGTCGCACTGTCTTATAAAGGAAGATTTCAGGAGTGGGGGGATTAAAAAGTTTTATTTTAGCATTAAACATGAAGGTTTTAGGCAGATGGCATTTTAACCATTGCTACTGGTCTCGGGATCTAAGCTTGGTTTAAAAAAGCACTCCATTTCTGCCGGAGGCTGACAAACCATCATTAAGACCAAAACGCAAAACTATGAGCAACGACCCATTTAAGTACTTTTGCAGTATGTTCCGACATTCACTTTCCTGGCGACGAATATCATGCAGGTAATGAGCATATGATAACCGAATAAAAAAATTCCAGTTCATCATCATACGCTACTCAGGGATTCATAACGAATTACATATCCCCTTGTCTCTTTTCAGGCAAGATCATAATGTTTATTACCGGGCAATGAATCTAGTGCTAGTGCCACTTTAGATTTGCCACAGGCCAACGGGGGCAACGAGCCAACATTTCGACACCTCAGATTTTTCTCTTTGACACGGGAACAAAACAAAGGCCCGTTTGGAAACCCATCATCATCTTAGGGGTCCAAGCATTTGGTGAAGCCCAAAAAATATATCTGTCTGCAGACAACGTGCGGGTTTTTTGATCAGGATTCTCATGATGCCCTTGGCGACAGAGCTAAATCCTAAAGCCAAATTATACAGTCCCTGCAAATCTGCAGAACCAGAAAGTGCAAAAAAAAAAAAAAAAGTTTTTAAGTAGTAAAATCTTGCACTGCATTGAATATAATGGATCGAAGTACTTGACCCAATAATTAAGAATTTAGTTAAAAATTACAATAATTTATCATATTTCAACAGAAAATATCAAAGATCAGCAAGATTAGCATAGAGCTGTAAGCTAACTTCTTGAAAGCACTGTTAATATTTAATATTATTTTTAATATTCTGAAATAGCTGAAGGAAATTGGTGGATTTATGGGCCTGATAATTAGCAGGATCTGCCTCTTCAGATGAGCAAGAGAAATAACTTTTCACTGCTGTTGGGTCTGGCTAACATCAGCTAAACTAGTTAGCCTAGCATTCCTGAAATCTCTGACTGGCCGTATGCTTCCATACACCTGCAGATTCAGCTACTTCCTTCACACCACGGCCTTTAACATCTGCTTTGCGACCCATTTCTACACATGGAACGAGACACTCACTGCACTTTACCACCTCTTCCCAATCTATAGATACCATCAAACATCGTTTGGCACAATTTAACTGTCTACAGATTACATTATGTATGTAGTGCACAGGGAAAACTGTTCACCATTGCTACACTTCAAAGCTGACATATAGTAAGTAGCCAAGCGTAGTGGTGAAGGGTACAGTGAAGGGTCAGTAGAGATCAACAGTGAGAGAATACAGTGGTTTCCAACCTAGAGTAGGTTAACCTGAAGAGAGGAGCGATTCACTTATGCTGTACCTATGTGAGCAGATAGCAAAAGAAAAAGAACAGTTATGGCTGTAAGTTGAAAAACAAGTATAATATGAGATCATTTACAATTTATAATATGATCATTTACTCAAAATGAAGTTACATACAGCATAAGCAAAATTGACTTTCCATGGAATCACAATGTTACCTTTGACCCCTGGAAAAGAAAATATGATGGCCTCAGCAGAACTGTAAGTAGTAGCTTTACCAGGAAAAGCTTGTTTCATGAAAAGCAAGAATTATATCTTTTGAATGATATGACAACAGCTTGTGTTTGAGAACATGAACTACCAAGGTTAAAGAAAAGTCCATTTTGACTTTAATTATCGTAGCTTTTCAAACTTACAGTCCACATTTAAGCCAATGATGAGTCAATAATAATTAATTAGTGAACATGAATAATAAAATATCAAAATACTAGTTTTTACATACATACCTAGTTGTTTTACAAGTTTTAAAAGAGCGAACATGTTAGCACTACAATATTTAATATGTTTATATGGGTTTGGATTTTTGTGTGGTGTTGCCTATTGGTTTTTACAGCAAGGCACAACCATTTCAGCTTCAGCAACACAATGGCGTGCACCAGCTGTGGGTATATACATCTGTCATGCCAAGCCTCATGGCAGAGCTGGTGAGTGCTCAACAGTGCACTGACAAAGCTCTGTCAACAGCTGGAACGTACCCAGCATGAGACATCACGTCATAAGACTCTGAAACAGGTTTTGGAGGATCTGGGGAAGGTACACACTGCAAAGCACATAAGCATCTGACTGAACAAGACCATCGACTTGGACTTGAGGAAGACTACTCAGCTTCAAAAGAGGCAAATCAGAAAATGAACGGAGGCTCCAGATTTTCTGCTTCAAGAGTTACTGTGACGGGGTCTGAGAGGACGGCTGGTCAGAGAGAAAAAGACAGCAGATGAAACGGGATGCGACATACCAAGTGGAGTGGAGTGTGAAGTTACGCTGTCACAGTGGCGACTCCCACCCTCTGCTCTCTCTCTGCTCTGTCGCTCTTAGTTATCCTCTTCCTCATGCTGCCCATTGCATGTCTTAGACTCTCTGTCTCTTTCTCTCTTCCCCTTAGTCTGAGTGTTTGCTCCACTGGTGCCCATTGTTCACTACCCGATGCCTCATGCCTTATTCATCAACAAGTACACCTTCTCTACAGAGAACATTTTAATGCACAATCACTGAATGGAACAAATTCAGGAAAACAAAATGCAGCCTGTCCAAAAGTTATGTCAAATTTTATGCTTTATTTTTATGTTAAACTCAAATTATTTAAATAATCAAATAAAGCACACAATGAAATAAAGTGCACTAACTATAGCAGAAATGTTATGATGAAGTTAAGTTTTCACCAAAAAACTGACTTCAAATGTTTGCATACAACTGTACAAAACATGTGACATCCTAGCTGGAAATGATTTGCTCTGAAAATGTTCTGAGAATATGCAGTGCAATGTTCTATTAATGTTTTCAGCAGGAAGCTCTCTGTTGGTTCCCCAGAATGTTATTTCTAAAAGTAGTCTCTAAAGACATTCTGTAATCTCAGCTCCCAGTATCATCCTCAAAACATTTCCCGAATGTTGGACTGAGAATAAATTCTTCTTTTGTCATCATGTGGTCCTGAATTTTTTTGTTTGCTTGTTTGGAGGCAAAATGTTTGTTGGGGGCAAAAATAATAAAGCACAATAATAAAGTCAGTTGTAATTACATTATAAAGCTTAAAAAACTATACTGTTTGTTAATACATGTTGTTTGTTTTTAATATACCCTTATAAGATTTCTTTTTGTTGTATACAGTTACATAAAAAAACATCTGAAACTGTTAATGTAAGCTAAATATGCTGTTAATATAAGCTTACCTTTCAAAATTCCAAAAACAATCTACATGTGTGGAGTGATTAACTTGTTGCTTGCTTCCTCTATGGACGAGAAGATTTTAGTAGATTTTTTTTAGCCTAACACACCTCTGCCAATTGGTAGAGATGGCGCAACCGTGTTAAGTTCAAGTGATATAGTGACCATTAGGAACCTCTACAACTCCATGCAGAGACGTCTGGCATGTTGCATTAGCCGTATTGAGAGACACCACTTCTGTATGTGTAACTCAATAAATATTGCTTATATCAGTCATATTTCATCATTTAGGTTACCTTATTCCTTCCATATAGCAAATGCAATCCACACCCTCCTTCTGTGGGCAACTATTTTTTAACAGTGAGTGTATTACAGGTGACCAGAGCAAAAGGCCAGTGGGGTTAACCTGAAGAAAAGTTGATTGCACCACCCAGAGTTCAGAGAGCATGAAAGGAAGTATTAATTTCCACTTGCAGTAAAAGTTAAGTCAAACACACAGGCAAACAACAGCCCACATGTGTTGCTAAAAGCTAGCAGTACAGCAATGCAAGCGTCTTTGGTGTTGTAGTCAAAGAGCTGAGCAGATCTGTGTGGCGTAGGCTCAAGTCATACCATCTTCACAAAACAAACAGATGAAAGGGAAAACAGCCAAACTAAAAAGGCTGCTTCGTCCCCAAAACATCAAGCAAATGCTAAGGGACTAGAAGTACATGCTGTACCAGATGAAACTGCCATGTTAGCGGTAACTAGAATAGAAACACCGCAGAAAAGTTTTACTTCAAGTAGGCTTTCCGATGCTGATCCTCATGAGGAGAGTCTTTATCAAAGCCTTCAACATCAAAAAGTGAAGGCGCCAAGTGCCTCTGGCGGCCATTAGCGACGGCTTCATATGCTACACGCAATAGGAAGCCTGTCTGCTCTAATTTGATTGATTAGACAGACAGGCCCTTTCGGATACACTGCAGGGTTGAGCACTCACGGCTTTATTTTATGATCACAGCTACTTTGAAAATAATAATAATAAAAAAAAAGCAGACGCACATCTCCGAGCCTGTTTAGGTCTGGGCATTCCAAAAGCACTGCTATTCTGAGAAAAATCAGCTTAATGCGCCTAAACGGCAATAAAGCATGGCGCAATTCGTCTACAATGGCAACTAAATGGTCCCATAGATCTTCCTGCTTGCAGCTTCAAGACGTACCAGGGGTTGTTAAATGATGGTAAACACAAAATAGAACTAAAGTTCTGGCTATTTGTTTCTACTAATGAATCTAATTAGATATGATGTCATAATATGTTAATGTTTGGTCACGATTATCAGCCTATTTGGCCACTTAAGGCTGTTACTTCAACAGTTGCATACAATTAACAAAACAAGCCTATGAAATGGTTATCAAGACTATTTGCATGGAAAGTAATCAGCAGCTATACGTGTTTGTTATGATTGTGACAGGTCTAGATAATGTATCTTCTGGTTATGTATAGTCATTTCCAGTGTTTTTGTCAAACCAGCCCTATAGTCATGGCTGGATTGTGTCAAGGAGTATAGCATGTGCGGTTCTAAAAGGATGGTGGACTGGTCAAAGCCAGTTCATGAAAACAGATGCTACCCCAAAATATCTTTTATGCTTTATTCGAATCCCCATTAGCTTCCACTAAGTAGCTGCTAGTCTCATTTCTGCCATTTCATTGGCTTTCATCGTGCTGTGGGGCGGGTGTTCGCAAATTTAATAGGAGATATGTTTTGCAACCATTGGA
Source organism: Semaprochilodus insignis (assembly GCA_034552555.1). Lineage (NCBI taxonomy): Eukaryota > Metazoa > Chordata > Actinopteri > Characiformes > Prochilodontidae > Semaprochilodus > Semaprochilodus insignis. The sequence continues at coordinate 6,523,173 of CM067481.1, forward strand.
GCAACTCATTAACCCACACCCCACACTACCACCCTCTCTGCCACCCCATTGCCACACCTGGTAAAAATCCTATAGGACTACCAGCATAGCATTCCTTAGATGAACACTGTTAGATGAAGTCCTCGGTTGTCCTGGCTTGAAAAACAGCACGGTGGGAAAGAATGTCTAGGAGCATGGTCTAACTGCCCTATCCTATTGTACATTGTACTGTACAAGGGGTTTAGGCTTCTAAGTATTTTCAAATAAAACCTTCAGCTTCAAAACAAATTGTTTTTGTTATCAGGATGCTATTCACTGATGCTTTCTGGTCAAGTATTTACCAAGCATCTCAGAGTTACAGAAATGGCAGAAGGTTAAGATGCAACAATGCATGACTCCACAGGATTTGAGCCAATCCAATGAATGTGGGAGTGGGACCATATATACATGTAGGAAAATCCCGCAAATAATGAACAGTCGATATATGATTATAACAATCACACAATAATTAGCATAATTAACATAAGGGGAAAACAACTAAATACACTCATCAACAACAGGATAGCTCCACATCCAGACGGAATCAACTGACAAAAATAAAACTTGGGTGGGTAGGTTTGACATTGTGAGACATGCTAACGATTCCAGTTTCACACTCAGCTACGCATGTGACATAAGCAAGGAAGGGCCTTATCACTGTACCTGACTGACCCAACAGCCACGATTGCAGACATTCAGTGAGCAGTGATGTCCTCCATGAGTCATCCTGTTAGTGCCAGCACCATTCGCAGGCGGCTGCACCACGCAGGACTACATACACACAAACCGTTACAACGACTGCCCTTAACACCACGTCAGCGTCACCAAAGACTGCAATGGCGTCAGACCATCATGGAGTGACTCAGAATGGCAGCGGGTCCTCTTTAGTGACGAGTCCCGCTTTTGTCTCAGAGACATTACTTCTGTATTTGTAGCTGAATAAATATTGCCCGTATCAGTTTAAATTGATCATCATTTATAGAAAGTAATAAACTCATTCTGAATAGTTGCGTGGCAACCAATTACATGAACAACACACGAACTGCATCACTGTGCTACAGAAACAGCGGAGCCTTTAGGCTGTCAGTGATCCACGCTCCTACAGTGTCATAGCGTAAAACCAAATAGATTGGATGAATATGAATATGAACACTTAGAGCGTTTCTGCACAAGAGTTTTTTCTGTACCCAGGACGGCTTTCTCTGTGAGTTCAGTACGTTTGGTCAAGTGTGAAAGCTGTTTTTAAGCCTGGCAGTAGTCCACAGAGCTGGTCATCCTCTGGTCCTCCTGAAATCTGTGGTCTGGGGTTTGCTTCTAGCAAACTTTGGTGCAGTCTGCTGCATGTGTGTCTGCTCCCGGCGCCACATTTGGAGATGCATGACTGCTTCATTTTGTAACATGACTGCTCTGAGCACGTACTGAGAGGGTCGTGAAAAACACATCTCCCATAATGTCTTATGCTGGCCTGCATGGCTAAAAACCTCCTCATACTAGAATGACTCCTTGTTCACAGAAAATAGTAAAAAGCAGCACATGGATGAAGCCAGTGCCTACCATACTGCAACCAGAAAAGTGAGGTATGGAATCCGATCTATCCAACTGATCCAAGATTTGGATGGAATTCTTGTGTGTGAAAGTACACCAGTGATAATGAGCCCATCCCAAAATGAGCCCAGAATCAGTCCTGGATGTGTTCTTGAGTATTCAGGACAAGGGTGAAAACATTGGTGGACGTCCCAGACCTTTAAACTTTTGGAAATCATGAGAACTTTCTTTTACTTATGTTCATACGGAGAAACTAGAGCAATACACTGGAAAAAACCCAAGAGACTTTTTTGATTGCTTCTATCATCTATTATCCATGTGTACTAGAAGTGCTAAAATGTTAAGAAATTCAACACCAGCTGTGGAGTGGTGCAATCAGCAAAGGGGGTTGCATCCTAGTGCTGCACCTTAGCTTAGAGGTTCTCAGTCCTGGTCCCGGAGTACCACTGCCCTGACTTTTGAAGCTTTTTCTATGTTCTAACAAACCCAGCTGACTTCAAGATGGGCTGGTAATTAAGAATAGTTGCATCAGGTGTGTTGGGAGCAGGTGAAACTGTAAAACGTGAAGACAAGTGGTACTCCAGGACCACGGTTACATTACACCTTATGTTACAAAGGCAAATTATGTCCACACACCCAGCTAGTGAGTCAGTCAGTACACTCCTATAAGCACATGCAAAAGATGTATAAAAAGAGGCTATTATAGTATCCATATTATAATATAGATCTCACCCTCTCTAGCTTGTAGCCACTGTGGGATAGTGGAGGCCTTTACAGTAGATGAGAACAATCCATCAATAACACTGAGCAACAACTAAGTAAAATGTTTGATGCTATTTAAGAATTCTTTGCCCCCCAAGGAGAGAGGGGGCCACATTTCCATCAGGCTCAGAACTTGTTACACTTGATAAAATTTTCCTGCTTTGGGGTTTGAGGTGGATCTCGCTGGCTTTGGATTTATAATAAATCAAGGAAGTGTCAACCACTTCCTCTGAAGTCAAAGGGCACTTTTGAAACACACATACTGGAGACAGCTAAGGCCTCACGTTGCATCTGAAAACCTGGAATGCACTAGAGCCGCATCTAAACTATGACTTCTGGAATCAGTTAAAAGATGCCACAGAATGCAGTTATTTTAGTACCTTAAATTGTTCTCTGATGTTCTACATCAGAGAACCATGCATTTGCACCCTGTGATCTGGCTAGAGAATGAAACAAACTGGTTTAACTTTTTGGTGAGCTCATGAATACATTCATGAGCTCTGCTCTGATTGGATGGTGTACAGACCAAGCAGTAGCTACAGGGAGCTACTAGGAACTTGCTAGTAGCTAACATACCTAAACCAGCTACTTGTTTTCCATCTGGGCATCAACACAAAGTAAACTAAAATTGTCCCTCACTATGAAAGTCTCAGTGTAAGATGATCTGCTTCAACCAGCAAACACGGATACAATCACACAGCATGGCTGCTACTTCCAGGCTTTCAGGTTGTGATGCTAATAAAGGTGGAGCTGCTCCTCTCTTCAGTCTCTTCAGTGTTAAACGCTGAGCAAAGCTGCTCAGTATTGGTTTAGAAACTGTCCAGAGTGAAATGTGCAGAGCAAACTAACAACTCTCAATTAAAGTCGTCCAGGATCTTGTGCACTGAAGTTGGCTTTCTTGTCGCCAGCTTGTTTTGGGAATTTTCTGTTCCACCTTAAATGGTTCCACAGTTGCATTCTAACGTCTGTACAAGCTGTCGCATCTAAGGTGGAAAGGACATCTGATTAAGAAGCTGGTGAATAGGAAGCCAGTTTTAGCTTTGTTTTAAGATGAACGTGCCTGTTTGGTCCCTCGGAAAAGCTATGAAAAGTCCCAACATCGCCTTCACAGCCTGGAATACTGTTGTTGTTGTTGTTGTTGTTCACTGGGCTAGACCATGAGCTGGTATATGTAAATTATGGAGGAGTAAACATTAATCAAGACTGTTGGGTAACAATTTAAGATTTTGGAATCAGCCTGTTTTACTGTCCTCTTTTGCATATGCAGAATTTGGTGGGTTCAACAGTGTGTGAGGTTCATGTTATGTCAGTTCTATGTAATTCACTCTCCTCATTCAACTAGGACCATTTAAATACACTTTTTATCCTAAGGCACTTGTAACCTATTATTTTTTAGTAAATAGTATTTGTAGAATCCAAATACTAAATTCAAATTCAAATATTAAATTCAAATACCAAAATCACTGTGATTTCCAATATCAATACCAATCCAATATCATCTTTTCCTTCTCTTAAACAACTAAGCTTTAAAACATTTGTCTGCAAACACCTAAATCAGACATTTAATTAACATCACGCTCAAACTGAAATATTCTCCTCCCCTAAAGGGAGAAACACACATGACTCAGTTATGCAACACTGCTGTTTCTTCTAATTGCAACTTTCCCACACAGAACCTTAAGCAGTGTTTATGACTGCTCAGCACAATAAAACATTCAAAATCTAATTTAAAGTGCAGGTTTAGTTAAACATTTACATGATCATTTAGGCTAATGGATCATATCAAATTATCCTGTTTTCCCCAATATCCAATCCTCAGTATCATATCAGCACACCCCTAAAATATACAGCCTAACAATTTAGTGACATGCATCAGTTTTGCTCATATTTCCAAGCTTTCTGCTACCCAAAAACACTAGTCCCTGAACATGAACGCATTACCAAAGAATAGATGACTAGTTTTGTGGAAATCTCTGGGTTTTCTGGAATTGACCCTTGACTCAGATTTCCTGTAGACTGGGATTTATAGCCCCAACATCCTTGTGTGGCACCATCTGCAGAAGCCTGAAGTTACTGCCACCCTAAACACACAAGGTGTCATTTTTTGGTCTGGTGAGCTGATGTTTACCAGTATTTACAGATTATAATGAAATGATATGATGAAAACTGGAAGACTGTACCACGTAATATCAGGCAGCTTCACACATGATTCCAGCTGACTAATGTTTCCACACATCCATTATGCCATCAACCCTGATCACATAATGATGGTAAACTCATTACTGTCGACTTCATATTCACCAGCTTCTTATTAGACTTTTCCATTCCACTATAAATGATACAGCACCGGTGGAGTACAAGTGCCAGAATGTACCTGCAACACCATTTAAGGTGGAACAGAAAATCTGAATAAGAGGCTGCAAATAAGAAGCCAACTTCAACTTCATCCTCTCTTCCACAACTTTCTACCCTGTATATTTAATTATTGTTTATTGCAACCCTAATCATGCAGTGGGGGGGGCAGATTGGTATGAAAAATGGTTCTGTCATCTGATGTTAATGAGCAGCTTTGGAATTGTTTAAATTGGGTAATTAACAAATTACCATTTATGGGCATTTGACATGAATGTGAATGTTCAGATTGGATCGTCCATGCGCCGTCATACGTTAATGTGGCAGCAGAGCCAAATGTACAGTCATTAAACAGTGGAAAACAAGAGATCTGACCCTCTTTTATCTTTGTTTAACTCTAATAATGAACAGCCAAGAGTATATTATCTTTGCAGTGATGACATGTTCTGACCGTTATTATTAGTAAGTTTCAAGATGCGGTTTTGTTCACATTAATGTCAAATTTGAGTCACTTACAGAAATGTGACCCAAATATGTTAAAGAGATCAGATGTAAGCAAAAAATCATTTCAGCAATGAGGCTTGTAATGTGAGCATAGCCTTAGACTTACTAGCTAAGCAAGTCTACTTCCAAGAATCAATTCCCTATCAATAGTGTTGCCACGAGATGGCAGAGATAGTGCAGCTGTATCCTAACTAGGCTAGCTACTCTAGTGGATGTGACCTAATATCTTTAAATTGGAGATAAGATGTTGGCATGTCATCCAGTGAGGAGAAAATACCTCCTGTAGATGACAGCAAGTTCTCATAAAAAGCCAACGTGGCACTTAAGAGGCAGCCTCTGTTGCGAATCCAGTATGAAAATGTCCCTGTTCAGCAGGTAACTAAGTGTCTTTATATGCCCTTAATAACTGCGGAAAACAGACTTTACCAAGAATCCGTACGTGCACTTCAATAATCAGATAATGGAAAATGTAGTTTCTAATGTCAGGCAGGAATCAAGCGAATAAAGTCACAAAAGCAGATGTGATGTAACTGCAACATAAAACACAAACATTTGCACATTTTTTGTCACTTTAGCTGAAAATATGAAAAAACATCATCTAGAAGATCATGAATATTTAAATCTTTCATTTCGTCAAGCATGTAGTTGGTATTAGGATCACTCCAAAAGCGTTTTGTTGCTATTTTGTGGTTGCTGTTTTAAACGTTGCTTGCTGTTTCTGGTACTGTGGTCTGTTTGCACACATGCACAGACTGAGAAGTCCGAAAGTGATCAGAGTAAGGGTATACAAGCACTGAGAAACACGATTATAGGGCTAAAATCCAGCTCTCTTTATCCGATTTCATTTCTAGGCCTTATTCTGATCTAATAAACCAGACTATGCTGTTTACATGACCACTTGATATATCGGATAACGGCAGAAGTTTCTCTTACTGATAACATTTGGCGCATCCCCCACTGAGTCCTCATCAGTATCCAACCTGTCACTGGTTAGCTCTATAAGGCAGTCTCTGTAAGTTACTTAATCACGTCTCACGGCCGTACGAATAGTAATCCTCCTGCATGCTGCCAGTTTTGTCACTTAAAAAAAAGGAAAGCCTGCGACCTTGCATCATTAGTAAGCAAACACTGTTAACGTTTGCATACAGTCCCCTGTCCGTGTGATCTATAAATGGAAACTTAACTGCTGATTTTGTATTTCTTATTTTTGTGATGACAAGAATACATTATGCCTCCCACAGTTTAGCCAACCCATTCAAGTTGATGTTTCAGCCTGGAATGTGTTTCAATGATGGCAGTTCAGAGCTCATTTACATATATCCATCAGAATGACCCCAGATCTGTGTTTTCTTTCTAAGCAGGTTCTTGCAGGCAAACGAGAAACATGTCCTAGGTTTACCCTTCGAATAATGATCCAATGACCAATAAATGCTCAATATAAGCTCATCGGACAAAAAATGAGTCACCTTGTGTGTTTAAGGTGGTAGTAACTTCAGGCTCCTGCAGGTGGCGCTGCACAAGGATGTTGGGGCTATAAATACCTATGGGATGTGAGTGACGGGATCCATAGATTGAGAAGAGGTGGTACAGTGCAGTGAATGTCTCGTTCCATGTGTGGAAAATGGCTCCAAAGCAGATGTTAATGATTGGTTGAATGGAGTGACTGCGTTTGGGCGTGCCAAAGACCATAGTGTGAAGGAAGTAGCTGAATCTGCAGGTGTATGGAAGCGTACGGTCATACGGGTCTACCAACAGTGGCTAAAATCCCAGTCTACAGGAAATTCTCCTCAGAACTGTGCCAGGAAGGGCATCCACCAAATCTGGCCCAACTGCACAATTCTTTAATGCAAGAGTGTCTGAACATCGATGTGGCCTACATTCAAACTTGTCCAGTCCATGCCAATCAATGCTATAAGGTACATTTCAGTCATAAGTGACAAATTTTTTGTCCTGTGGATGTAAACTGAACAGTGCTAATCTTGGGTCACACTTATGTAAGCCTTCCCCTAACCGATCAAAGGGCTGATGTCTCTTTACCTGAGCACACAGAACAGTCAGAGTCAGATAGCAAGCATGACCAAAAGCTACCACACTATCTATCTATCTGCCCGTCGCCCCTTCATTCATCTATCCATACACCACTTGTTCATTTGTCCATTCCTTCATATAGGTGTTACTTCATCCATCAGTTTTTTCATCTCTCCACCCGTCTATTCACACGTTCCTTTATCTGTGTCTGTGTCTGTCTGTTTGTTCGTTTGTTTCATTCATTCCTCGGCACATCTGTTCTTCTATGACTTTTTCTGTCCAGTTACCATCATATAAAAGCTGGACAATGATTTTAGCTCTGTATGATGGGCGGAGCAGGCTAGGAGGGTTGGACAGAATATTGCCAATAAAGCTGCACGTTTGCCACGCCCACACAGTTCTCAGATAGGTCAGGACAGCCATGTTCTATCATATCTGTATATTTCTTTCATTTAAGCTTTGCTGGACGTTTAACAGAACACTCAAGTTTATTACCATACAGACATTTACAACAGTTTACTCTGTTTCCTCAGACTGTAAAAGTACAGTAACAAAACAAGCCATTGTTACTAAATGATACAAAGGGTTGTGTAAAACCTCAGGGAAGAAGATGAAAATACTGACAAATGTAGGATATGCCAAATTTTAAAACACACAATGACCGTGCTAATAGTCTTTGAAAATGGCATGACCAAGACACTATGAGGAGCTACAGCTGCTCCATATGTATGTGTGTCACAGAATCTGCAGCGACATGAGGGATTAGGGGAAAGAGAGATGAGGGGAGGGGGAACGAGGGAGAAAAAGTGGGAGATATGAAGGGCTTGGAGGAAAGGCAAATGGGAATTGATGCCACAGCCAAAACTTTGTCATGGGCTATTCTGCACTGCAGTGCATACAGGATCTCTCCCGCATGCTTACACACACACACACACACACCAGACGATTAACGATTAAATTATTTAATTAATAAATCATAAATAGACAAAAAACATTTTTTATCGGTTCCAATTACCATACAGGTGCACTTTGTTGTCCTACAAATATAGACTGTAGTCCATCACCCTGTTCTTTAGTGGTCAGGACCCCCACAGGACCACCACAGAGCAGGTATTATGTAGGTGGTGGATCATTCTCAGCACTGCTGAGTGGTGGTGGTGTGTAAGTGTGTGTTGTGCTGGTGTGAGTGGATCAAACACAGCAGTGCTGCTGGAGTGTTTAAACGGTGTGTTCACTCACTGTCCACTCTATTAGACACTCCTACCTTGCTGGTCCACCTTGTAGATGTACAGTCAGAGACTCATCTGCTGCTGCACATTGCAGTGTTGGTCATCCTCTAGTCCTTCATCAGTGGTCACAGGACACTGCCGACAGGATGCTGTTGGCTGGATAGTATTGGTTGGTGGATGATTCTCTGTCCAGCAGTGACATTGGGGTGTTTAAACACTTCAGCAGCACTGCTATGTCTGATTTACTCACACCAGCACAACACACAGACAATTCTCCTCAGAATCGTGCGAGGGAAGGCATCCACCAAATCTGGACCAACTGTGCAATAACTTTACTGCAAGAATGTCTGAACATTGATGTGGCCTACATCCAGAAACTTGTCCAGTCCATGCCAAATCACAGCCGTTATTGGTGCTTGTGAAGGTATTACACGCTATTAGGTTTTTTTTTTCACTTCACAAAGTCAGAATCATTTTATTTGTTCCGGTAATTGTAGGTCAGCAAAATCAAAACATAGCCACAGTTGGACGTTGCTTGAACATCGGGCCAGTACTGTACCAGATGTGCAACACACACACACACACAGGGATGCAAGAAAGTGTCATAACGTGCTATAATGAAGCATATAATGAATATATACGTATCACTGGTACATCAATCCGCTGGGCACACCCTTTCTCTGCTTTTTTCATTTTGGATGAACTTTATGCAAATGAACTGAGTAACGGCCAATCAGGCCACTGATATGTGGTGCAGTAGCCAATTGTGCCACATCCTCTGTGACACGATGAGATTTAACATCCAAGCAGGAGATATGGATGTTGTTGTTATGTTAGATCAGGGATTGGGAACTCCTGTTCTGGAGGCACAGATGGTTTGCTAGATCAGGGAATTCACCAAACCGTGCTGGACATCAACCTCGGTTCTGTTTATTTTTTTAAGCTCAAAAACAATATGAGGCTGTTTTAGAGCTGAACAAGCTCTGGCCTTTAACTGCATAGGCTTTGCTTCGCACCTCAGCCTGCTTGCGTTTTAGCGGCTCGCCTCCAAAGTGGCCAACTGTTGTCGAGTGAAGCGATTCAACACGCTGTAGTAAAAATGCACTGTTAACTTAAACAGCTTCGACTAGGCTACTGTAGGTTTTGAACATGTACTCTATAATGGGTCCTTACCATGCTCAAATTGTTACAAAGTTCAGAACTTTTTATTAATTGTTATCACTTTTAGAAGTTTTTCAATCCCGAAATCAGAAGGTGCTGCCGGACCCTTATCAACCCCCGCTTACTGCGGCCCTGCATGCGCACACATATTCGTCTTAGATGGGCGTGTGAGAGGACTGGAGAGCGAGTCCCTACAGATAGAGTCATCAAAGACCCTGCATATCAAAGAAGCCACAGCGGGTGGACACACACACACACACACACGCACACACACACGCAATGCCATGAATCATTTATCAGCCTGAGTGAAACCCAACACACACACACACACATCACACACACCACCCAGCTTGGAGTAAGAAAGTGAGAGTGAGAGAGCGAGAGAGAGAGATAAAGAGAGACGAGCAAGTGAGATAGAAAGACATAGAGAGAGATCTAATCATCACAGCAATTTCACACCAGCTCACAGCACAAGAAATACCAACTAGAGTTCTAATGGAGGCATCACTGGGGTTTCTTTAGTAACTCGGGACGTGTTTGTGAGTGTGTGTGCCGAATGGTCCCTGACTGACCTGTTACACCATTCTGTATGGTGTACACAAACCATGTACTTGAACTAAAGTAGAGATAACCAAGGTAAAACATCCAGTAAACGTAGAAGCTCCTCCCTTGACCTCCACTGGAGTAAAAGTACTAAAGTATTTACCTTCAAAAGTACTTAAGTATGGATAGTAACAATAGCATGATTTATTATGGCTCTAATGTCCTATTATCATTTCTGGAACAAGACTCTTAATAGACTCTTAACTCATTTAGGTGAAGAGACTCTAGTGTCTCTTAGTCCACCAGTCTTTAATAGAAGCTCATTAATTAGTCTGACACTGATGTCTAATCAAATGATCATAAGCACAGAACACTGAAGGAGAACAGTTTCCATTAGCTAGAACCAAGCTCTGTCCAACAGGTCAAAACAAGCTGTACCCTAATTGGTGGGCTTGCTTCACGCTTCTTTCTTTTGGACGTTTTATGCACACATAAGCCAAAAGGAAGGACTGATTTGACCATAATGTAGTGGAGGGAAAAGTGACATGTGGTGGAACAATGATTAAAAGATAGAGAGAAAAAGGGCTCCTAACAACTGGACCTGGTAGACCACCATAACTGTTCCCTGCAGGTATAGAGCATTTAAAGCTTTCATCTTTGAGAGAGAGAGGAGAACATCAAGCTCCACTCTTGCTTCAGACCTGAGGACCTCAACAGGTGTTTCTGTCCATCCTTCCACTGTGAGAAGACAATTCAACTATGTGCTATGAGTCTGAAACGATGTTTAGCTGTCAAGAACTGAAAAAGACTGAACTTTGGAGATGTGGAAAAAATATCCCTGCAGAAAAAACTGAAAGTGGGTCTACTGAAAAAATAGAACCTGTAATAAATGAAAAGAGCAGCCGCACTAAACACTGAAAAAACTGCATTAGGTTTTGTTGTTGAGGCCTCTGTGTAATTTGCTGTTATATATGTAGTACTGTGCCGTAGGACTATTTACAGTAGTCCACTTACTATACAGGAGCACTCGGTTCCACATTTACAGACTGTAGTCCATCTGATTCACCGCATACTTGGTGTTCCCCCTTCAACCTGTTCTTCAATAGTCAGGACCCCCACAGGACCACCACAAAGCAGAATTATGTTAGTGGTGGATCATTCTTAGCACTGCAGTGACACTGACGTGGTGGTGGTGTGTTAGTGTATGTTGAGCTAGTGCAAGTGGATCATTGCAACTGGATCAGCAGTGTTACTGTGTCTACTTTTTGTCCACTCTTTGCACATTCTTAACTTGTTGGTCCACCTTGTAGATGCACAGTCAGAGACAATAGCTCATCTGCTGCTGCAGAGTTTGTGTTGGTCATCCTCTAGTCCTTCATCTGTGGTCACAGGACGCTGCCCACAGGACGCTGCCCACAGGACGCTGCTGGCTGGATAGTTTTGGTTGGTGGACGATTCTCAGTCCAGCAGTGACACTGAGGTGTCCAACAGCACTGCTGTGTCTGATCCATTCACACCAGCACACACTAACACACCACCACCACATCAGTGTCACTGGCGTGCTGAGAATGATCCACCACCCACATAATACCTGCTCTGTGGTGGTCCTGCAGGGGTCCTGAAGTACAAGGGGATAACAAAGTGTGACTACAATTATAATGTCTGCAATTATAGAACTGCAAAGTTCTCCTATATGGTAAGCAGAGCTAATAAAATGAATGTGTGTATGTATTGGGGGGTCTGGTTTATGCCACATTGTGAGGACCAAAAGCTGTTCACATACTTACACTGTGGGCTCCTTTTGTGGTTCCCAACAATGTAAATCATTAAATTTGAAGGTCAGTGTAAGGTGAAGTTTAGGTTAGGGTTAGGGTTAGTGTAAGGATAAGGGTTAGGGTTAGGCTAGTAGTAACTCTGGTTAAGGTTTGGGTAAATCTCCATGAAATTAATGGAAGACTATGTAACGGCCTCACAATTCACAGAAACAAGTGTGTGTGTGTGTGTGTGTGTGTGTGTGTGTGTGTGTGTGTGTGTTCGGCCTGGGGCAATGAAGCTGCCTGATGGAAAATGTATTAGACACACAAGCAGTATGTGTCTAAAGACTTGAAAGGTCATCGAACGTGATCAGCTGAGACAAACAGAGCTCAACTCAGAGCAACAAAGAGGAGAAGAGAGCCACTCACCAGTATCCTGTCCTCTGATTTGCCATTTTTGGTTTCAAATTTGATGCCACGAACAAACTTGATTGTGGATTTATCAATGAATTTCCTGATGCTGTCTGTTAAAAAAGAAAGCAAAACATTATCAAAACAGTTACACAAATAGCTGCACCCAGAAGGAATCAACCTACAGGAATGAAACTTGGTGGGTGGGTTTGACATCAGGAGACATGTGAATGTTTCAAGTTTCAGGCTCGGCCGTGCATGTGACGTTAGAAAGAGTGGGCCTTATTGCTCTACCTGACTGACCCAACAGCCACGATTGTGGACATTCAGCAAGCAGTGATGCACTCCATCAGTTATCCTGTTAGTGCCACCACCATTGACAGACAGCTGCACCACACAGGACTACATGCACGCAGATCGTTACCATGACTGCCCTTAACACCACATCAACATCACCAAACACTGCAATGGTGTCGTGCCAGACTGTCATGAAGTGACTCAGAATGGCAGCAGGTCATCTTCAGTGGCGAGTCCCGCTATTGTCTTGGTGGAGACAACCAAGGCGTGAGGGACATCGCGGCCAGCACCAAGACGAACAGTTTGATGCCACGCGTCACTTGTCCAAAAGGCCTGGTGGTACTCCACCTCCACCCCTACTGCACAATCTGCAGGAACTGTGTGAGAATATTCAAGCTGCATGGGATGGATTATCACAGGACACCACTGGAACCCTCTATTGGAAGTCCATGCCGAGACATCTGGCCCAACGCCATACTGTACATGTAGCTCAATAAATATTGCCCATATCAGTCTAAATGTATCATCATTTATTGTTCCTGGTAACCTTTATCTTCCTTCCCAATAGCATTGCAATCCCACACTTCCTTCTGGGTGCAACTATTCTTTTGACAATGAGTGGTGATCACGATAATCACCACAATGGCAATGTTTTTATTAGTATAATAATGCTTTTAATACACATTTTCTTTTTCATAGTAGAAGAAGACTGTAAACAAATAACTGTAAACATAACGGACAAACAATAAACATGTTTCTGTTGAGCAAAATCTCTGGGTTTCGGCCACATGATTTATTGGCTTGGTGGGTGGCTTGTACACATTTTTATATCTGTCTACTGCTGTAAACAAACAAGAAGTAAACCAAGGACGTTAAGCAAACATGTGACTGTGAGTCAACTTCTTATAGCTGACTCTGGTGTAAAAGCAACACCAAACCATATGGGAAACACTAACACTCAGAAACACATGCACACACATATACACATAAAAGCATATACACAAACATTCACACACGCACACACATATTTACACACATATATACACACATAATCAGCAAACACTAGCCCGACAGATAGACAGACAGACAGACAGACAGACAGACAGATGGCTAGAGAGAGATTAGAAAGATAGACAGATGGACAGATAGACAGACAGATAGACAAACACAGAAAGACAGATAGAGGGTAGAGGGATGTCGTGACAGATGGGCAAGGAGATAAACAGATAGAAGAACACATATCAAGGCAGATAGATAGATACACTCAGATATATATATACATATATATATATATCTCAGAATAGATACACATTCTCAGAAGAATAGTTGCACAGCGTCACACCCAGATGGAATCATCCAACAATAATGAAACCTGGTGGTAGGTTTGACACTGTAACACGTGCTAATGATTCAAGTTTCACACTCATGTGACGTAAGCAAGGACGGGCCTTATCACTGTACCTGGCTGACCCAACAGCCACAATTGCGTGAGCAATTCAGTGCTCATTCAGTGAGCAGTGATGCCTTCCATGAGTCGTCTTATTAATGCCAGCACCATGATACATGCCCTTAACACCAGGTCAACATCACCAAAGACTGCAATGGTGTCGTGCCAGACTGTCATGGAGTGACTCAAAATGGCAGCGGGTCTTCTTAAGTGACGAGTCCCACTTTTGTCTTGGTGGAGACGACCAACGAGTCTGTGTGTGGAGGCACCGTGGTCAGCGCCAAGATGAACGGTTTGTTGTCACTCGTCACATGCCCAGAAGCTCTGGTGTCACTCCAGATCAATCCCTACTGCAACATCAGCAGGAGCTACTTTTTTAAGATGTGTATATGAAGCCAGGTGAGTAGAGAATAGGTTATTGGGTGAGATGATGGATGGATGGATGGATGAGTGGATGAAGTGATGGATGAGTGCGATAGTCAGGAAAGAGGTAGAGAGAGAGTGTGTAATGAGTTCTGCAGACTGCAGGTGAGTAGACTGAGACGCTGGGACTCCTCTACATTAATTATCACTGAGTATTTATCAGTCATTAGGGCTCATTAACACAAGTACATCTGAGCGCGTGTCTGGGCGCGCGCTTGGATTAGGCACTCAACGTAAGCGCGCGGTAGTAAGGCACAGCCCACGGGCCTGTCCCTGTCCACACACAGAGATATACAACCACACACACTGACACAGGACAGCGCTTTCTCTCTCGCGCGCGGCTAGAGCATACACACACACATACATATACGCGCGCACACGTGCCGTAAATTGAATATTCACGTTCACGAGGACGCGCATTAAATTGAAAGCGCGAATCCGGTAAAGCCGTTAAGCGCAGTATTATTCCCTTTAAACCGCGATTATGGCCTCTGGCGTTATTTATTTATTTATTTATTTATTTATTTATTTATTTCTCTCGCGCCGTTAGCTCCGCGCCTTTAATCCCGTCTGGAGCTAAAAAACGCTCATGTATGTTCCTTATCTCACTGTATACACACAGACACATTCGCCACGAATAAGACATTCACCGTGCACGGTAACGCTCATACACATACACACACACACAGACTGCGTCGGGAGCAGTTAGCCTGCGCGTGCTCTTCTCTCAGAGCTGATTAGCAGCGCGGGTCCGCGATGCTAGCGCTCGTGCTGAAGCTAACGCAGTGAGTCTGGGCTGTGTGCTCTCCTCACCTGTGAGCTCTCTGGACACGGTGACGAAACCCGAAGCGTTGATTTCTCTGGAAGCCATTTCAGCATCTCAGCATCTCAGCAGCTTCAGCAGCTCAGCAGCTCCGTTCTTCACAGCTCTTCCGTCAGTTTATCAGGCGCGCAGATTCAGTCCAGCCTCCCGAGCGCATTCCACTAGTACGACCTGCTCTATCCCTCCCAGTGAAACACACACACACACAGAGAGAGAGAGAGAGAGAGAGAGAGAGAGAGAGATGGGAAGGGGACAGTGAGATTAACGGGAGAGAGAACCAGATAGAGAAACGAAGAGAGAGAGAAAGGGATGGCTACGGGAGAAAGAAATGGGAGGAAGTGTGAAAGAGAGAGAGAAAAGAACACATAGCACGGGGACGGATAGGAGGGAGATGAAAGAGAAAGGCAGATGGGAAGGGGAGAGTGAGAAAAATTGGAGAGAGAGCTAGAGAGAGAAGGAAGAGAAAAATATGAGGGAGAATAAGAGAAAAAAATAAGAGGAAGATGAGAAGGAGGAGGGAGGGAGAGCCGAGAATAAGAGAGAGAGATGGAGAGAAAGATAACAGAGGGTGAGAAATGGGATTAGGACAGTGAGAGGGATGGGAAAGAGAGCTAAAGAGAGAAAGGAAGAAAAATAGAGAAAAAGACGGCAAGGATGAGAGATATGGGAGGAATATGAGCGAAAGAGAGAGACAGAAGAGATGGGATGAAAGAACAGAAATGAAAGACAGGTGTGAAGGGAAGAGGGTGACAAATAAGAGAGTATGGTGTCGGGCCGCCATGTTTGCTAAACCAACATGCCAGACGTCTCGGCATAGAGTGGTAGAGGTTCCTAATGGTGTCCTGCAATAATCCATCCCATGCAGCTTGAATATTCTCACACAGCTCTTGCAGATCTTGCAGTAGGGGTGGAGATGGAATGACACCAGTTCTTCTGTGTGACATGTGACAACAAACTGTTAATCTTGGCGCTGACCACGGTGTCCCACACATGGACTCGTTGGTCGTCATCAAATCAGCACTGCTACCACTGAAAGCAAACCTCACATCACCGTAAAGAAGCTAAAAGCTGAGACGAGGATGGCTTCTACAACAGGATAATGATCCTAAACACACCTCAAAATGGACTACTTACAGCCACACGCTGTAAGTTTTGCCATGGCCCTCATAGTCACTCGGCCTAAACGTTGTCAGTAATCTCAAAGCAGCAGTGCATGCAAGACAGCCCAAGAATCACACAAAGCTAGAAAACTTTGGCAAGAAAGAATATGCAAAAATCCCCAAAACAAAAACTGAACAACTCTCCAGCTACAAAATGCATTCACAAGCAGTGATACTTGCCAAAGGTGGCGCAACTACTGACCATGTAGGGTGCCCACACTTTCACTTTGTTTTTTTTTTTTGTTAATTTGAAACTGTAAGATGGAAACAAAAACATAATCTTGCTTAAAATATTAAAGAAATGTGCCTCTTTTAACTCAACTTTCATTTGTTTCACAGTTTTTCACATGTGCATGCCACTGTATGGCCAAAAAGATGTAGACACATGACATTTCATAAAATTCAATTCAGGTGTTTCAGCCACACCCAGCACTAAACAAGTGCAATAGAGTGGGTCATGATGCCACCTATCTCACAGGTCTGCTAAATCTGCCCTGGTCAACTGTAAGTGCTTTTACTGGCGAATGGAAGCATCTATAAGCTCAGAGTTAACAGCTCTACCACTGAGCACAGCAACCAGAGCAACAATAGTTTCAAACTGCCTCTGGAAGCAACACCACCAAAAAGCTTCATAAAATGGGCTTCCATGGACGAGCAGCTGGACACAAGCCTATGACAACTGGAGTTTGGTCCAGTGAAAACTCCAGGGTGACTAATCACACTTTACTATCTGGCAATCTGATGGACATATCTCAGGATTGGCGGATGCCAGGAGAATGCTACCTATATAGACAAACCTTCAGTCTGATGGGCTATGTAGTAAAAGCTGAAGCTAGGCTTTTATGTAGTCTAGTCTTGGCTCTTATCTCTTTGAATGGAGAGAAACCCAAACGAAAAGTCAAATTAATGATTCAAAGGCATATTTGCAATCACTGGTAAAATCTGACAAAAGCATAAGTAGCATGTTCTGGCTCAGGTAATGGAAGATAATGGTTAATAACGACAAGGGGAAATCTTTTTATGTAGTTGAACAGTAGATTAGGCAGTTTTTGAAGACTACTGTTTCAAAATCAATACAATTACATCACAGCAGGGTTGAAACCCCTCAATATTAAACCTGAGGGTCCTCACACGGTTTAGGGAATCGGAGCATCAGATGGAAGTCTACAAGGCGCAAAATAATAGAGGCTAGAATTCCTTACCAGTTCTAACCCGCTCAATGATTCAAAAGCACATGACTGCCAACATCAACAAAATCACATCCAGCGGCATCAGTTGTCTTTCTACTCATGCCATACAGCTCTCACACTCTCTCTTGCTCTCTCTGAAAGCTTCACTTCCCCATCATTTCCGAACTGTGGATTGCTACTATGGAAAAATTGTAAGTAGGGCCTAAAGCTCAGCAACTCCAGTTCCAAAAAGTTGTTGACATAGGGCTTCTTCTTTGCATGATACAGCTTAAACTTGCATTTGTGGATTGCACAGTGAACTGTGTTCACAGACAATGATTTCTGGAAGTACCCCTGAGCCCATGCAGTGATTTCCTGTACAGAATCAAGCCTGTTTTGAAAGCAGTGATGCAGAAGATCACAACTGCCGAAGATCACAACTATCCATTATTGACCGTCGGCCTTGTCCCTTGCACACAGGCATCTTTTGGTGATGTTATGTACTGTATATGGTGGGATATCCAAGATCTTTACAGTTTTACTTTGAGGAACATTTTCCAGAATTTGTTCCACAATTTTAGACGCAGTTATTCGCAGGTAGGTGAACCTCTGTCCATCTTTGCTTCTGAGAGACTCTGTGTGACTTATGTGACTCATGTGTGACTTAGTTGCAAATTGCTCCTCCAGCCGTTTTTATTAGTACCGCTTACTTTTCTAGCCTTTTGTTTTCCCTGTCCCAACTTTTTTTGAGATGCTGCTGCCACCTTCTAAATGAGTAAATAATTTTCATGAAATGGTATTTCAACATCTGATATGTGATCTATGATCTATTGTGAGTAAAATATGGGTCTATGAGATTTGCAAATCATTGTTTTCTGTTTTTAGTTACATTTATTTATAATTTTACACAGTGTCCCTACTTTTTTTAAAATTGGGGCTGTATTTACAGCCATGAAAAAGCAAGCAAGGCTCATCTGAAGTAATTTGTTCTGTCTTTTTCTTGTTCTTGTTCTATCTTTCCTCCGCTCCATTGAGTGGCCACTTTAACGGGCTTATTTTATTGATATTTTATTGAGCTGCGAGGCTTTCTCCATAAACAAACACAATGGTGAGCATTATGATGTTTCACATTCAATTTTCCAACTTCAGGTAGATTACATATTGGGCTAGCTAGATAGCACACAGACTTGCCAAGGACTTCAAGTTGTTTTGCTGTTTCTTTTAAACTTCATATTTACCACATGTAACACTTCAGTTTTGTCCTTCAGGCTGAAGGTTTCTTTGTAATGAAAGGCCTGTTATTTCAAACCGCGTTGAGCTTTGAAGGTTTATAAAAGCGGTTACATTTTGTACCATGCAATGCAGGCAAAAAAATATGAGACAAGAACTAAAACAAAAAATCTAAGGAGACTTGAGACTCAACTTGCAGACCCTAGAAACCTGGGTTGGACTCACATTGTGAACATCCCTGTTGGTTGATGACTACAAATGATACAGAGCTTCCTCAAAGCAAGTTTTGAAAAGCTCACCGAACAAAAAACTAATCACTTTGCATGTTTAAGGTGGTAGTAACTTCAGGCTCCTGCAGAAGCCGCTGCACAAGGATGATGGGGCTATAAATCCCTGCGCGGTGTGAGTGACGGGATCCATACATTGAGAAAAGGTGGTACAGTGCAGTGAATGTCTCGTTCCATGTGTGGAAAATGGCTCCAAAGCAGATGTTAATGTTTGGCTAAAAGGAGTGACTGCATTTGGGTGTGCCAAAGACCATAGTGTGAAGGAAGTAGCTGAATCTGCAGGTGTATGGAAGCGTACGGTCATACGGGTCTACCAGCAGTGGCTAAAATCCCAGTCTACAGGGAATTCTCCTCAGAATTGTCGCAGGGAAGGCATCCACCAAATCTGGACCAACTGCACAAATCATAGCTGTTATTGGTGCTCGTGGCGGTATTATACACTATTAGGTATGTTTCAGTTGCAGGTGAGTTATTTTTTCTCTGGGGTGCTTACCATCAACAGTTTTTGTATTCATGTTTTTGTTTTTTGCATTTATTCTAATATTAAAGTGGTGGTGAAGGGAACCTGATGTTTGAAGAATTGAATCCTCTGAAAACTCCCTCTTAGAAGGTTTTTAAATGACATGCTTATATAGGAAGGTATATGCTTCCTGATATCTGAGACATTATTTTATGCTAGTTTTGTGATGATGTTTGGGTTTAATCCCACATTTTAACTGTTCCCAAAGAAAACTTATTCTTACAGATTTATTACCATTTTACCATCATAAACATTGCATATAAAACTCAGATGCCAGGTGTAGGTTCACTGGTAGTTTTGGATACTAATTAACCAGGCTATATTTGTAGACATGGCAACCCCACCACTGTAAAAAAAAAAAAATCTGTATATGCAAGTTTCTCTCCAGTGCAGCATTTTACCACTCTGAATGATTACACATACATCTCAGGGCCTAAATTCTGAAAAAATGGTGGAATTCCCCTCTTATATTAATAAATTTCTTCCATACTTACGTTTGAAACCATCCACCCCCATCCCCCCAAGTTTCACCTTGAAGTGATGGTGCATTGTTGGTCCATCTTTTGAGGCTAAAGCCTATTTGACATGCGAGTTTTAAAGGCAACATGATGCAACTAATGGAGTCGGAGCCGGAACTGCAGTTGCGTCAGTTTTAAGAATGATGTGATGTGTCACGAGGAACGCTCTCCAGAATCCCAACACAAACAAACACCTTGACAGGGATTAACAGTGCACACAGTTCGACACTCTTCACCAAGGATAGATGGGGATGTTGATAAACCTAGCAAAACTATGGCCCACAAAATTACTACGAAATTGAATCAGCGGCTCCGTGGCCTAGTTTCAGCAAAAGTGACACTTTGTGGCTTTTACAGGCTGAATTCATGGCTGGGCTGTTTTGAGAAAAACGCTTTTAATCCAAGCCAAAGCACAAAGAGCCCTGAGTGACGGCAAAACAAAATACAGTCTGAAAATCGTTTTTCACCTATTCGGATGTGTTTACGCCGAGAAAAAGTCGAAGGATGCCTGCCATCCACAATGTCTGTGATTAAACCTGGCGGTAGAGCCATAATGGTATGGGCAGTAATCTTGTGAGTGTCATTAGGTCCAGTGATTGCTCTGCGTGGCTATGTAATGGCCAAAGAATATGAGGCCATTTTACAGGACTAGGTGCACCCTATGGTGCAAAACTGTTCCCTCATAATGTTCCCATATTCCCATCCCTGCTGAAGAGTTGCTGAGAAAGAGTTGCAGCCTTTGATGCACCAAATACAGTGCCAGACAAATTCAAGGGTGGTTTCATGAACACTGGGATGAAGTCATACACCTTCCGTTTCCTCCACTTTGACCAGATCGAAACATCTTTGCACCTTTAATGGAAGCTCAAGAGCCTGAGTGAGAGGCAGACATTAAGCAATTTTGACACACTCAATTTTGTAGCTGATATGACCGATACTCCTGCAGTTCACAAGTATTGGTCCATGGAACAATTGCCTTATGTAGCATGTTAAGACATCTTTTATAGCTGATCATACTTCTAACTAGCACTTAACACAAGTATGTGCCTTTGTATTTACCTTTTAATTGCAATACTGAGATGATTTATCCTTTTACTGTATGATGTTGCCATATGGCAACAATTTCTTTTCATTTACTGCCTTATTGCAATATAAAAATATTTTTGGCAAATGTAAGTGTATGTATAAAATGGGACACATACAAACACAATAAAGAAAACCAAACATGTATGGCTTGTGTCAGTGGTGCCCTATAGCAGTGTATTTGATTAATGTTTAATGTTGTTGCCATAAAGCAACAAAAGGCAAAGTCAAACATTTTATAAGCGTTTCTATTGATTAAACCTTTTAAATAAGAACAACAAAGAAATCATGAAAATAGAAAATACCATAATATCAGGCCAAATGATATACTAGATGCCTTAATAGTTGTACATTAATATTTTGTTTGATGTCACAACATTTATTTCCATACAGAGTTGCATTAATTGTTGGCCAAGATTTTGTTTTGGCAAACTGCTCCATGAAGTCTTTACCAGCACATCCCAAACACTTTCGACGGGGTTAAGGTCGTGGCCAGGGTGGTAGTAAATCCTCATACTCCATGAATGAATCTAGACATTGTCATCCTGGACATGACAAATGGATTTCTTATGGCCATTTAACCAGTTATTCCCTAACCCTATTAGTTGTATTGTCAACGTGGAAATGCTTTCGCTTGCACTATTAAACATGACTGTACGTTCTGCTGTCTCTTTTTTTAACATTCATCTTCTGATCATGGTCATTCAAGGTTTTTTTCTTCAAGCTGATGGTTCACCACCACCCTTAAAGGTTTTAATAATGGTTTGGACAGTTTTAACCCAATTCTAGTCACTTCAACATCTCTTTAGTTGTTTTCTTTGCTTGACACCAATAATTTGACCCTTCTGAAACACAGTAACACAGCATGAGGATGATGGGGCTATAAATACCTGCAGGGTGTGAGGGGCAGGATCCATAGATTGAGAAGAGGTGGTACAGTGCAGTCAATGTCTTGTTTAATGCGTGTAAAATGCTAAAAATGTGTGGAAAAATAAAACTCAAAAACACTTTTGAATTTTATTTGGACATTATTTGGACATGGGTGGAGAGACATGAAGCACATGATTATGATTACAATTGTAAATGGCCTCTTCTTTACTACAAAGATCTTTTTCCAGTGGTACCCTCATATATACACAGAGCATTCTGTATGTAATTCGACTAGGACACAGTTTTAGCAGTTTTGGTTCAGAGGTTGTACATTAGATTTGAAATGAAACAATTATAATGTGGTTGTGATTAGGTTACAGTGCACCATGAGCTTATGTAAATATTTGGAGAACTCTCTATACGTTATAGCCCTTCTATTGATTCTTAATGACCATAGAACAAAACTTTCATGTTTATTGCTTGAAGACATACACTGAATAGAGCAATAAAAGAGCAGTAAAAGAATGCAAACCTTGATATATACTCAGCATCAGATTTTACAGCTCAGATCATTTTATGCTAATACTGCAGATCAGTGGTCTCTAACACTGGTCCTAGATGACTAGCTACCAGCATTACAAAGCTAATGAAACACCAACATATGCTGCTGTTAATGAGCTGCTTGTTGTTTATGTAAGACAAGGGTGGGGACCTGTGATCCTGGAGGGCCAGATTCCTGCAGGGTGTGATTTCCTTGCTTAAGCACACCTGGTTTTAATCATCAGCTAATTATCAGGTTACATTGATGTGCTAGAGCAGGGAAATCACCAAACTGTGCTGGACACTGGTCTGCATTTCCCCTTTCCCTGTTGTAAGGCATAAAGTGATACGGCAGCTAGCAACTGCAGGTACCAAAAATGGTGCTATAGAAGACCCACTTTTGGTTCCCTAAAAACCTTTCAATAGATTTGCAAATGAGATGCATGTGAGTGTGAGCACTACCGGACTAGGTCTGGGGTGGGGTCCTTGAAGCCCTTCATCTAGAGCTTTCAAAACATTCACTGAGCTTTTCAGAAACACTTTGACTCCCTCTTCTGGAGGTTAGGTGTATGCACAACTATTGAAATAAACCATACGCTGCACATTAACAGTGCCAGTCCAGTCTGGCCACTTTGTGTTTCTGCCATTACATAAAAACACATTACTGTTAAGGCAAGTGCCCAACAAAGGTGGCTGGAACTCAACCAGATATAGGGAAACTCCTGTCCTTGATGGCGGGATTCCTGCACAGTTTAATAATCTTAAAAGCTTATAATCAGGTTTAGTTGTTGTTCTAGAGCAGGGAACTCAACAAACTGTGCTGGATACTGGCTCTCAGTTGTCCACCCCTGAGCTAAAGGCTCAAAAATGTTAATCAAGTCAAGTCAAATTGGGTCAAGTTTTATTTATTTGGCGGTTTTTCCCAACAGATGTTGGCACAAAGCAGAGAAATTTCAGGTCCAAGCCCCCAGTCGGCAAGCCAAGGTCAACAGTGGTAAAAAAAAACAGAAACAGCAAACAGACGAAACCTCAAGAGGAACCAAGACTCAAAAGGGGAACCCATCCTCCTCGGGTCCACACCAGATAGCAAGACAAGCACAAACAGGATATGGATTTCAAATTATATGCAATGTTGAATAGAGAATAACCGATAATGTTAGAGTGAGAATGACCGTGAGTTGAAAGTCTGAATGAAACTCTTTCACTGTTACTAGTTAAACCAGTGACCACTGTAAGTAATTTAACACCTTTAACATCAACTGCTGCTAGGAGCCAACAGTGATACGGATCAGGGTTCAGGTGAGGCAGAGGAAGAAATGTCTGATTAGTCTGTGATTAAACAGCAGGATCATCAGATGGGTCAGCAAGCGAAGAACAGGACAGCAAGAAGCTCCATGGTAGGTAACACTGGTCAGAAATGCAGGCAAGCAGTGGGCACCCAGTCATGGCAGATGAAGCAGCATCATCAGACAGCACAAGATGGACAGTAGCTTGATCTTTCACACAGAGATTTCCTTTAATGTAGCAAGGTAGAAAAGCCTATTGGATGACAAAACCTTTATTTATAAATTCTATTTATTGTATCTTATCGTACTTTTCCCGTACTGTAATACTTATTAACAGTATGTGCTCGTTACATATCATACATGTGTGACTCACCAAATGTCACCCTTCCGGGTTTCCCCTCTGCCTCCTATCTTCTGAACTCCAACTCCCAGAATCCACCACCCGATGACGTCACAGTCATATGTCAGTCACCACCCAATCATGTCCCGTTTTCCCGTTCATCATCGCCGGAGTACTGGTTACACACACCGGTTCGTCATTAACACTGTTTGCTTATATATCCCTGGTTTTCCACTGTCACTTCACGAAGTATTGCCACACCCGTAGCATACCGAGCGTTCTACCCTTGTGATTTCCTGTTCTGATCTTCTGGCTTTGACTCTGTTTGATTTCTGTTTTTCTCCCTTCTCTGGTTATCCCTCTTGTTTTGTTTGCTGGTCTGATTGCTTGCTTGGTTTTTGACTCTCGCTTGCTTCGTGGTTTTATGACTCTGCCTGTCCCCTGTGCTATGTTTGACTGGATTCTGTTCTTGAGCCTGACGGCTAACTTTTTAATAAAACCCAGCTTTGCTTTAGCTCAGCGCACTTCATTCTGACTTTATCAATCATTACACCAAAACAAATTCCTTGTATGTGTGACATTTATTCTGATTATGATATTTTAAAAAAATATATATCAAAGTATTTTTTCTTAAAAGACTATTTAATATACAACAATAATTAAAATACACAAAAACTATTTTTTTAATCTACAATACTACACAGTATATGTTATGTAATAATTTTAGTAGTATGAGTTTGGCAGGTTAGTACACAAAATATTAGCATACTACACCATTTCATTTTTTGATTACATTCAGTTACATGTAAAAATGTGTGCACACATGAAAAACGAGTGATTGACCACATAGCACATGGTTTTAGCACACTTCACATGTGACTTCTGTAAGGGAATTCTGTAAGTGTGACTAAACAAGTTAATAAACATGTGGGGTTAACCGAGTGAAGTCTGCTAAAAGACTTGATAGGACAGTTTAGGGAAGAAGGTGAAGTATGATTGGACAGTAGGCTCTACTGTGTACGTTAGTGGGTCACATGAATTATGTTTTATCATTTATGTAAAGATCAGTTTTTAACATGCAACTAAACATTACACTCAGTTCCTACTGCAAACTGTTTACAGGAGTATTTTGGTACTCACAGCTTATTACTCAGTTAAACTACTTTATAGTACCAGCTAAACAGCAAACGAAACAACATACGTCCAGCTAAAAGGTGTCATGGATAACAGTATGTATGTTGAGGTAATGGTGAGCTTTACCACACAGATGAGTCCAAACCTCATGTTTTAAAAGTTATTGTTGATGTTGGAAATTCTTTAGTCTGTAAGACTCCCGATCCTCCTACTGGCAGATCTGATCACCATATCTGGAGTTTTACACTCAAAATGTATCCATGTAAAAAAGAGGTCACAGCGGGTAGCAGGAGCTGTTAAGCAGTGACTGTTTAATGTGTTTAATGATCACATACAACAGGCAAAGTGCTCATAAGCAGAGTGAAACATGTTAGTGATGAACAGAGACACTGAGAGATTGCGAAGAAGGAGAAATGACATAGTGATTGTGGTGATTTCCTGAGAAGCAGAGAGAATATGAAAGAGAGCAGTTGTGAGGTAGAATGTGTGTCTGTTTGAGGGACATTAGTGTGTGTAGAAGAGTCAGTGATGATGGAGTGTTTGTATCTGGCCCGTGTATATGCTGGCAGATCGTTTATCATCAACAATTTCACAATCAGTACAGCAGAAATACAAGCAATCCCATCTCCTACTCTGATCACAACACTGGTTTTGCAGATATGAGCCCAGATGGGAGGAGAAAGGTGGAGTTATACATTAAGGCATTCTTGCTCTGTCGGGGGCCGTAATTCCAGAAGTAAACATGGCACTTTGCTGGCTGTAATATTTGAAACGCATGAACAAGAGTGGACAGATAGAGAAACTACTGTTCATCTGTAAGAACTTGGTATGAAGCTTGGAGCTTCTGAGTAAATCATGTGCCAGTTTCATGCGGAAAGAGGCCTTACAGAAAAGTGTGACTCTGATGGAGCTTTGAGGTTAGAGAATGATAGCCTGCATTTACACGAGAATAGTAGCAAATAATATAGTGAAATATTTCATATTTATCAGCAACAAGTCCGAAACCGCGGTCTGTCACGGTATGGGGTCAGTTTGTCAGTGCTTTTGGGAAAGGTCATTTACACTGCTGTGATGCAGCATTAATGCGGTAAAGAACACTCAGATCTTAGAGCAACATATACTGCCTTCAAGAAGAAATCCTTTCCAGGGGCGTCCATGTATTTTCAACCGGACAACGTAAAACCACTTTACAAAGGCATGGCTGGGGAAGAAGAGGGTACGGGTACTGGACTGGCCTGCCTGCAGTCCTAACCTGTCCTCAATAGAGAATGTGTGGAGAATCTTAAAATGAAAAATGCAACAATGACCATGTACTGTTTCACACCTTAAGATGTGTTTGCAGGAAGAACGGGGCAAAATAACACCTGAAACACTTCATCACTTGGTATCCTCTGTGCCCTAAAGTATTGTCAGAAGGAATGGCAATATTACAAAGTTGCAAATACTTACCGTCCCAACTTTTGGACCAGACAAAACATGAAATATCTTGGCTTCATATTGTTCCACCACAAAATTAGTCAAAGTAAATGTGAGAAACAACTTTTTTCATACTGTCCCAACTTTTGTTTTGATTTGGGGTTGTAGACGATCCATTTACAGGGAGTGAAAACCAAACAGGATTCTGCCATGTTTTAGTCTCCATATGCTCCTGTTAACTGTTTGAAATATGAACTTGTTTGTGTTGATTCATTTACACATTAG
Source organism: Semaprochilodus insignis (assembly GCA_034552555.1). Taxonomy (NCBI): domain Eukaryota; kingdom Metazoa; phylum Chordata; class Actinopteri; order Characiformes; family Prochilodontidae; genus Semaprochilodus; species Semaprochilodus insignis. The sequence continues at coordinate 6,550,308 of CM067481.1, forward strand.
TAAATATCAGATTCACCAACCAGTATAACCCAACAGATTATCTGCTGACTCCTATTAATGTTATTATGTATTTGATTTAGTATCTTGTTGTAATTTGGTAATGTTATGTGGTTGGTATTGCAGTATCAAAACTGACCTACAAGTTAATTCCATTGTTGATTGGGGTTTTATTTATAAAGTGTTTAACTGATTTGTACATGTAATACAGGCAGGAGTGAAACCGCTGTGAGAGTAGATGTTCATGTACTCCTTCATTTGAACTCCTCACTGTAGGTAATGAAGATGGTGAGAGGATCAGTGGGGTTTGGTTTTAATGCTTTGGCGCCACCTGGTGGAACATACTGATAAACACACAGCTGATCCAGCTCAGCAGCATCCATCAAACAGTTTCAACCACAAAGATATCTTTAATAAGAGACAACACTGCATTATTATGAAGATAAAACATATTATATCAGTCTTCTATAAAGAAATGAGGCTGTGTAAACCTACAGTGACAGTTTGAGTCTAAAAGTTTGAATAGCTTAAGGAGAAATCAGCTTTGTGCAGAGCTACAAGGTGTGGGATGTTCACTTTTCAATTAATAATAATCTACAGCTGAATATTTCTGTACTGTACTGTTTATTAGGTTAATCATGTTTATAATAATGTAATATATTATATTATATGTTGTTTATAAACATATAATTATATGAAAGACTTTTTAGGCTTTCTTCCTCTGAAGTTCTTTACACTTCTGTACGGAGAGCCTCAGTCATTACTGCAGTAAAACCACTCAGTACAATTAAACAGTATCTGATATCTTCACGCAGTGTAGCAAAAATATATTTGCTGTTTGTGGCAGGACAGCGAGGGGAACGACAGCTTGACAGTATTTTGACCTATCCGTGCAGTGAAACGCCTAACTACACACTCACACTCCAGTGAGAACACACACTAGGGGATAGTGAGCACACTTGCCCAGAGGGGTGGGCAGCTGCCCCATGACACCCAGGGAGCAGTTACAGGTTAGGTGTCTGGCTTAAAGGCCTTTCAGCAGTGTCCTGTGGGAGGCTGGTCACAAGGCTGGCTCCCTAACTTCTAGCACATGACTGTCCCCCTGCATTCTCCATTATCTCTTACATGGTGCTGTTCAGTACATGTGTCACCTGTGCAGGCGAATCTCCAGTCCTGCTGCCAGTTTGTCACTTGTACGTGTTTGGATCACACAAACTGGCTCACAACAGTTTCCCTACAGGACTAACAGGAACAGGTAACTGAAAGAAAGAAGTTAAATTTAGTTTAGGTGTTTACATTTACACATGATCACATCAAGAATTCACCAATAAGACACTTTCCACCGAAAATGTCACAAATTGTAACTCTGATTTAATAGGAACACCAATACTGAACCAAACTTTAACTACTCATACAGCCCCTTTCCACCAACGTGGTGCCGGTGTCAAAATCTTAAACGGTTCTGCGCTTTTCCACCACAAAAAAAACTGGTTCGCGGCTGGATGGAACCCGTGATGCAAGCGGCAAAGGGACGTAAAGTACCCAAGGTAAAATATTACTAGAAGTTCCTCCCTTTAGACCTCCACTGGAGTAAAAGTACTAAAGTATTTACCTGTAAATGTACTGAAGTATGGAGCTCATTTTAGGTGAAGAGACTCTACTGTCACTCTCAGTCCACCAGTCTTTAATAGAAGCTCATTAATTAGTCTGACACTGATGTCTAATCTACTGATCATAAGCACAGAACACTGAAGGAGAACAGTTTCACATTAGCTAGCGCCAATCTCTATCCAACAGGTCAAAACAAGTTCAAAACAAAGTGAGCGCTGAACCCTGATTGTTGGGCTCGCTCCACGCTTCTTTTGTTTGGACATGTTATGTTTATATGCACATACAGACCAAAAGGAACAAAGATTTTGCCTAATACAGTGGAGTAAAAAGTAAAAAATGAGTTTGAAATGTAGTGGAGTGAAAGCAAAAAGTCACCCAAAATGGAAATAATGAGAAACATTATTTAACTACAGTAACGAATTACATTTACTTTGTTACTGCCCACCACCGCGTGCTGCTTTATAATAGGACACCTTCAAAAAAAGGAAAAAACTACGAGTCTATGACAATCCCTCTGCACTGTGCACAAATGCTGAAGTTTGCAAATGTGCCGCCATGTTGGTTTTATGCGTTGCTCGCTGACTTCTTCTTACGGACTAAGGACCGCCCACCTCCAGATACGTAATCGCTCAGCTCTCAATCCAATGGAAAAAGGGCCCGTTCTTAACAGGTTCGATAGAGCCTGGGAACCAGCACGGGCACGGTCAGTTATTGGTGAAAAAGTGGTAAAACAACAGCAGTTTCATAACGTCTTCCAGAACACAGTTATGAAGAGAACAGTGAAAAGGTCACAGCAGGTCACATAAAACTGAGCTAACTAACTGTAACAACTCAAAAACAGCCGGTCATGAATTTGTGCGTGTCACTCCGGCCCTTCCGGTCACGTTATCTGAGTGACCTACTACCACTCTTTCTTCTCTCCTGTCTTTATTTTCTCTCTTTTCGTTTTCAGAAAATAGTTTTTCTTCACGAAGCTGAGACACGAAGCTCCACCAGCTCCTCAGTTCACTGCTAGTAAGTATAGGTTCGCGCCCGGTTTGCGGGCTGGACCGAACCATCTTATGTAAATAGAGGGGGGGAACACAGAGACTCTTCCTCTCACCTTTAGCCAAAAACTAAAAGTAAGAGTAAGAGTCATAAGAAAATATGTACATGTACGTTTATATGTACATTTTAAATGAAATGTTATATTAATGATAATTGGCTAATAATTTAACATTAAAAATGTTGACTAATGCTTTAATAATTTTTAGCGCCCGTCAGTCACAGACCCTTAGAATCGCCCTAATGCTTCCCCTCATTCGGCGTCCCTGATTTTTTTTAATCGATGTAATCACTCACCGAGTGACGTCACATGCGTTCTACGATGACGTCACAGTCCGCACACAATAAAAGCAGCTCAGATCAGTTTTTGGTCATTCACGAATTTGATGACCCAAGAAACTGTTGCTGTGAGATTAGTGAACGAGAAAGAACACTCAACTGTAAGTTCTATTTTTCTTTATTCAGAGACTGTTATTATTATGATTATTATTATTATTGTTATTAATAGTAATAATCAATGAAAATGGAATTCCACAACCTATGCATGTAATACACAACGTCTTTTTGGACACAGTACAGAACAGTGAACAGACTAACAGAGAACTAACAGACTTTAGTCTATTATAATTGTTCACTGTTCTGTACTGTGTCCAAAAATGGCAAATGATTAGACTTAAATGATTAGTTCAACCAAGTTGAATAATAGTTAAAACACATTAATGTAATAAATTTTATTTTCACAATAATGATATATGTAATAATGAGCTATGAACTTTAGAACTTTAGAATCTACAACATTCAGTAGTACATCCTTATATACTCCAGTCATTTCCTTAACTTTCTAGTGTTGGTCATATGATCATTACAGTTTCAGCCCCTCGGTTTAAGCTGAACGGAGGTTTTACTTAGTGTATGTTTAATATGGTGTCAGGCCGTTTGCTTCATCTACATGCTGATTCCTAAATTATTTGTTGTGCAGAAGTGGAGAATTATGATAATGAAGTGAGCCAAGAGCTTGTTTTGTTGCTTTTCAAGTTTGCATTTTAAATTTGGTATTGCTGAAGTTCAGAGTATACATGAAAGTGACTTTCAGTCAGTCCACTAATTTGATTTAGTATTTCACCTGTAAAATTTTGGTAAATTCATTATGAATTAATTCCAATTCTCTGCTGTTTTCCTTATTCCCTTTTAATATAGATGATGCAAAAAGACTTCATGACCGTCCTGGAGAACAGCCTTGCCCAGGACAAAGCAGATGAGGAGGAGGTGGTGGATCCAGCTTCAGAGTTGGACGCTGAGGTGAATGTCATCTTCAGACGCTCACCAGAAAACCTCAGTGGAATGGATGAGCACATTGTCAAGCTGCAGAGTGAACTGAAATACTTGGACACGGAGAGCTGCAGTGACGGTGCACCTATTAGTGAGGATATCACAACCCTATTTGACCTCACAAAGGGCACCTATTTTACTAAAGTCCACAATGAGGTCATCGAATCAGTGAGACAAATGATGCCACCAGAGATGAGGGATGCAGTGAACATCAATACAACTTTCAGCCTCACCTCCAGTATTTATGAGGACATGTTAAAGCAGGTAAGACACTTTAACTTCTGAATTTATTCCAATTCCTACATTTTTCCTCCAAAGTTGACTAAATCTAATGCTAGTATTTAATGATAGAATAACTCTGAACCTTCTAACAAAACAGGATTGTGAATGAGAGATTAAGGTAATGTTCTTCAAACTTCTATACAGCACATTAATAGTTCTTTTCTTACATTTTGTTCACTAGATGAACTCTGCTGTTATGAAAATGGTAAATCCAGATGGGCCTGGTCAAGTTCCTCTTCTGAATGGCAGTAACCTGCTGAAAACAACTATGAAGAAGCTGCAGGACTTTTGTCAAATCTGCCGAGTGTACAGTTGGTTGAGAGCATCTCGAGACTCTCCCGTTGACATTTATGACGAGCTGGAAACGGTGGTTGCACCTCTAACAATGAAGGTGGTGGGAGCAAGTTTTCAGTCTTTGCTGAGCGAAAAGAGAACATCAAAGTTTGCTAAGGGCCGTGGCCGGAAAACATCTCTGAGGAACTTCCTCCAGGCTGTGGCTGACAAAATCAGGTCAGAGAGACATCCAGTGGCTGACTGTTCTAATGTGACAGGGACTGTGATGAGCTCAGAAGGCAACAGATGCAACAATACTAGTTTTGAACGTGTGGAACCTCCTGCAGTCGACTCTACGCTGGAAAGCAGCATGTTGGCTGCAGCCTCAGAAGTCGTGAGTGCTCTGGTCTCAGAACTGAAGAGCACCATCAAGGAGGACGTTGCACTGGTGGATCCTTCTGTTGATCCATCACACTACACCACACAAGTCCAGTTGGTGTCTGATAAAGTCCTGAAATCCATCCAGGATGCAATGAAGGAAGTCTTTATGGCAGATTTATTCACCAAAGCCAATGGAGCCGTGACCCCCAGAGATGATGCTCGGCTGCAACTGAACCTCCAGTCAGGCTCAAAGCGGATACTTAAGAGCATCATTGACTGCATCACGTTGGTTGTGGAGGCTGGAGATAAGGACATTACAGGACTGAATAAACAGTTTCTGCAAAGTGTGCAGCGATGCTTAACAATATACAAAGTGCATCTCTTACACTTCTGCAGTGATGTTTATAGAGGGGAAAGGCAGTCCAGTAGGCACAGAGGCTTAACTATCGGGTTGCCCAAGATTTCTTTCCCAAAGCTGAGACTGAAGGTAATATTTTCATTTATTTATTCATTTATTTGTTTGTTTGTCTGTTTATATTTCTGTTTTAGTGACAAATCTGCTGGTGTAATATTGCTTCTGTAAAATAGATATTTCATATCACTGCATCTTTGTTGATGGTAATATTTCAGTGCTACATCTACTTCATTACTGAAATTCAAGTTTTCTCCTTTTTTAAACAGAGGAACAGGATAGAACCAGCAACTGCTCCACCACAGGACCTGCCCCAGAACCAGCCGATTCCAACTGGTAATTATTTGTCTCTTTAGCCTCAGTTCAAATCAGGAGTATATACTGTAAGGATTTACACATTGTATGAAACATGTCGAGGATCTGAAATGACTTTCAGTGAGGGCATATGGGAGAATACCAAACAGAATGTAGTCTGAAGCATTCATTTCACTAATACAGTAAAGTCACACAGCTAGCATTCATGTACATGTGAACAAGAGATTTAGATTCATGAGGGAGCAGATCACCTACTGTATGACCCACTTACTCTGTACCACCAGTCTATGAATAATGACTCAAGCCAGGACAGATTCTGATTCTAGGTGCTCAGTTTCTGATGAAGTCATTCCCCTTATACACCTTGTGAGCTCGTTGCCAAATTATTTCTGCCCTCTCACAACCTGCATTAGTTGGTCAAAACTGGACATTTCAAAACGTGACATTCTGCTGGTTATCATCAGTTTATAAATAACATGAACACAGATACATATAGCTCGCTATGAGGTCATCATTCACACATATTATGGTGGGGGAAACAAACATGTACAGATATTAACCTGATATTGCTGCCCATCATCCCAATAATGACACGAACAAATCAGTTTCTGTTTTGAGTGTTTAATGTAAAACTATCTTCAGTTTTTCTGTATGATCTTTCTCCTGTGTAGTGTTTTAAACTGCATCTTCTCTCTCCTCTTCTCCAGAAGAACCATCAACCTCCCAGGCTCCCAGTACATCTACAGCCGTCCCTTTCCCAGGAAGAAAGAGGTTCTTCTCCAGAGTTTCTGCAGCTTTCACCAAGATCTTTAGAAAATGAGGCGAAACATCATATTAATCACATCCGCTGCAGATTTAAAGGGGAATTCCAAGTTCAGTGCAATTCAGTGGTTACAATGTAAACATGGTCATTCATAGAGGTTTGGTGTAAAATGGTTCATTGTAGAGAAACTTACCAAGTCAGATTTGTGCACAGTGGTAGTGATGGGAACTGTTTCCTTCACCATCACTTTAAAGAAATCTGAGTCAGTAAGTCTCTCTACAGTGAACTATTTTACTCCAATTGAATTATGCAGAACCTTTGGAATTCCTCTTTAACCAGAACATCAAACTATAAAAATAAAAATAAAAAAAGCAGTTTTATAGTGTGAAGTGAGTCATTTCAGCACAGTGGAGGGGAGCATGTACTAAATAGATTTTCTTTAGTTAACAATCTGGAATCATCTTCTGAAGCATTTTGTAGACTCTGAGACAGGAAGCACAGATCTCTGGCAAAACTCTAAACAAACTCTTCATGTAAGTTTGTCTAAGAATCCAGTATGAACTGTAAGGAACTGTAAATCAGTTATTTCAGGTAAGAAACCTGACGGGAGTTAATCTTGATTTTTCTGTAGTTAAGAGAAAAGACGTATACCTGTGATCAGGTTCAGAAATCAAGGCACAGCTCCTCAAAGAATATGAGTGATTTTAACAGGAGCATTAAAGATTCAGGTTCACTGAGACTAAAAGCTACTTGCACTAAAACACAGAAACAAGTAATCACTGTAGAATGATCTGCAGTAGAGTTACAACAGTACTGACCACCTGGCATTTTACCTTTCTGCTCAAACTGATAGAAATCAGACGCCTCAGTCATCAACAGTGTTCATAAATAGAGGCCATTCTAAAAACTCTGACCATCATATGATCTATCTGTACTACAAGGTTAGAAAGCATTAACTTCTCATGAAGTTTCATGTGATCGTCTTAAATAAATTCAATTATAATTAAACATATTAACATTTTACACCATCATTCCAAAACTACTGAAGGATAAAAATCATACACTCAAAACTGTGCAGCTGTCACCTGACTTCAGCATTAAACAAGTCAATGTTCACAAAAGACTGATTATATCCGCCAGACTATGGAGTTTTACAGAGCAAGAGTTTACTGTCAGATCAGAACAGATCAGTCTGCTGCAGTAGAATCTGGCGGTGATGGAAAATCGGGAGGCATGACTGATCCAGATGTATATTCAGGAAAACACTGCAGATCTTTGTTCTGCCTGTAAAAATCCAGTGCTTTCTAAACCTGAATAGATTTAATAGATTTATTATAGATCTAATAGACTGGCTGAATATTACAGTGTAAACTGCTACTCTCTCATGGCAGCAGGACCCCTCTCCCCCTCATCCCCCAAATAAAAAAAACTCTTCAAATCTACAGTACATGGTTCATGTGACAGAATACAGTTAAGTTTCTAAAGCATAAATAAATAACCATTTATAAAAATGTACACAACCCCAAATCAAAAAAGGCAGGGCAGTGTGGAAGTGCAAATAAAACAATGCAGTGTTTCTCACATTTACTTTGACTTATTTCATTGCAGACAATATGAACCCAAGATATTTTGTTTTGTCTGGTGAACAGTGTCTGTCTATATATATATATGTCTATATATATCTGTCTACTGCCTTTCAGGTCTGCAACACATTCCAAAAGAAGTTGGGACGGGAAGCATTTACCACTATGTAATGTTGTCATTCCCTGAACTCGTCTTCTTCTGATTTTGTTGTGTTTCTGTGTTTAGGCCACTAGATGGGGTAGAAGAGGACACTGGACACACCCTTCGTCCTCATCAGTGGACTCCACCTGATCATTTGTTAATTGCACAAGCTTTTTAAAGGAGTTTAGAGCAATGGATTGTACATCTGAGGAAGGGTTTGAAGCACAGGGCAAAACGTCAAGTTATTAATGAAAGAAATAAGTGTTCCATGGTACAGAGAGAGTGTGGCACCTTTTTCATTTTTCAATTATTTATTTATTTAGTAAATAATGTTTGTATCCTAGTTGCGCTTTGATCACATTTCTGTAATACTGCTAGTCTTTATTCTCACTGTTTTAGGTTCTAGATACACGTTTTGTTACTGTGTATGAATGCCATTACATACACTCATCAATAGCAGTGCTGTTGGGAAGGAAGATAAAGGTTACCAGGAACCATAAATGATGATAAATTTAGACTGATATGGGCAAAAATGTCTCGGCATGGAGATGTAGAGGTTCCTAATGGTGTCCTGTGATAATCCATCCCATGCATCTTGAATATTCTCACACAGTTCCTGCAGATTATGCGGTAGAGATGGAGGTGGAGTGACATCAGGCCTTCTGTACGTATGGTATGTGACAAACTGTTCATCTTGCTGCTGACCACGGTGCCACCACACACAGATTTGTTGGTCCTCTTCACCAAGACAAAGAGTCACTCGATGACAGTCAGGCACAACACCATTGCAGTCTTTGGTGATGCTAATGTGGTGTTAAGGGTAGTTGTAATGGTCTGCGTGCATGTAGTCCTGCGTCGCGCAGCCGTCTGCCAATGGTGCTGGCACTAACAGGATGACTCATGGAGGGCATCACTGCCCCGCAGTCATGGCTGTTGAGTCCCTCTGCACATGTCGGACAGTCCATCTGTTCTCCATCTCCATGGTTAGTGTTGGTCTCCCAGATCCTTCCTGTTGCTGATGCGTGCCTTCTTTTATCCACTGCCCCCAGCAGCGTGCCCCCAGTCACATGTCTTGTGATGTCAAACCTACCCACTAAGTTTCATTCCTATCCTCCTTCTGGTTGCAGCTATTTTGTTGATGATGTGTGTAGAAACGTTTAACACAAAAACTAATTCACTTTCTGTCATCACACCAGAGTTAGTTGGGTCCAAAAGTTATGTCAGCATCTTCACCTACTCTCAAATCTGACTCGTTTCCACATCAACACTACATCCATTCAAAATGAAACCATTACTTTGAAGCAAAATACAATCTATACAAATACTCTTACTGGCCACTTTATTAGGTACACATTCTTTGTCCACTTTATCAGCTGAACTTTGTAGTGTTACAATTACACTCTGTAGTCCATCTGTTACTCTGCATACTTTGTTACTCCTTTTCTCCTTGTTCTTCAGTGGTCAGGACCACCACAGAGCAGGTATTATATGGGTGGTGGATCATTCTCAGCAATGCAGTGGCACTGACGTGCTGCTGGTGTGCTAGTGTGTGTTGTGCTGGTGTGAGTGGATCAGACACAGTAGTGCTACTGGAGTTTTTAAACACCACTGTGTCACTGTTGCACTAAGAACAGTCCACCAACCAAAACTGTCCGGTCACCAGCATCCTGTGGGCAGCGTCCTGTGACCACTGATGAAGGACTGTGCATCAGCAAATCAACTATTGTATCTGATTTCAAAGGGGTCAAGTTCCGGTGGAGGTTACGTGTAAACCTATTTCTGGTTTCATGCCGCTCCACTACAAATATGGTTGTATTTTATTATTCATCATCTTTGGCTGAACTCCCATGCTTTAGATAGAATGATGTGGTCAGGGTTGTCGAAGCACTATCTAGGACCAAATGTGCAAAACTCGATAAACGATATAAATTCTTTTTTGAGCAGTTCATTTTTGATTACAGAGGTAAATTGTGCACTGGTTCTCTGTACTGTAGTTAGCTATCTGGCTAGCTGAGCTTAGTTATTGTCACAGGCAGGATGAGTAATGTTAATTTCAGCATTCCTCAGATTTAGTGATTATCAAATATGTGTCTGGTTGAGATGTGAATAAACGCTCTCTAACGTTTATTATTGTGTTACACAATTTCTGCTTAGTGTCCAATGTTGTAGATAAGGAGATCCATGTAAGAGCTCTGTGTTACCGCTCTGTGTTACCAGAGGTCCAACAACTTCAAAAAAAGTTCTATCAAAGTTCATCCAGTTTGCTGTTACTACACTGCAGTTTACGCACCCATTTTAACGGGCACATGTGGATTTATTATTCTGTATGCTAATACTCTATTAGCTTTATATGTAGCACCCCTTTCCAGTAACCGCATACTATAACCTGGGTCGCAGATGTTTTTGGACCAAAACACACGTAGACAGAAAAGAACATGAAAACTCAACACGTATGACAGTTTATGTAGTATTAAGCAAAAAGCTATAATAAATATAAGTGTAAAAAATAAGTTAAAATGGGAGTGGACTACAGTGGTTTAATATTTAGAAGGTGTATTTTAATAAAATCATTTCACACACACACAAAAGGTTAGTAACCTGGTTGCCTAAAAGGTCATCTTCAAATAGTAAATTGCCAATGCCATATATGTTATTGGTTTGTTAACTCTTCATTAGAAGTCCACCAGGTCAATTACCTGTTAAAGTAACTACTTATTATATATATGTAGTTCTATAATGCGTATATATTTCTAATACATAAGTTTGTGTGAGGACCCTATGACGTCATCCGGGGTCTCTCACAAGAGGTGAAAGTTAAGTTTTGTTTATAAAGCTCCACAGTGCCATTTACTGTGTGGCTTTCTTCAGCCATGTTTTCCCCTTTGGTGTAACGTACATGTCCAAGGGTTCGAAATGTGTGCTGCATACATATGTGCTGTTTCTAATTACTTTTAAAAGGGCCTCTCGCTTCTTCTGATTGAGATTAACCATTTCTTTCTGAGCGCCTTATCAGAAATGAATGAAAACTCATATACGGCTGTTTTTTGTTTACAATTAGTACACAGAGGTTCGCTGCAAAAACACTTACTGCTGACTTGCGCCATTGCGAAGAACGAATGCCTTTTCCAGAAATGATTTTACACAGTACTGCTCAAACCGGAAATATCGATCCCGGAAACCAGAGAAAGGCCTATGGGCTGTTAAATTCTTCGCTGATGTCAGCATACAAGGTGTGTGACTTGCGTAACAGTCCAGGATTTTGGAAAGGCTCGTAAAGCAAGACGATAGTTCTAAAGTTCTGGAGTTTCTAAAACTAAGAAAGTTATTAATAACTAAACTAGAAAAATAGATTTCATGATATACAAATAATGTCTGCACTGATATTTCCAACCTGCATTAAACATTTTTTATTTGAATTATTAGATGTTTAGGTTGAAGGGGAATTTCAATGTTTTTCTCAATATTTCTGCATAATTCAATTATTATGATGTAAACAGAGCCATTCAGAGTTGATTGTACTGAACTGGTACATTGTAGAGAAACTGTGGTAAGGAGAGAGGAACCACGTTTTCTACATCGTACCATTTCATGTTAAACCACTGAGAAGGACTGTCTACATTTTAACCATTGAATTAAACAGTGTTTGGAGAATTTAGAAAAATGGGTGGAATTAAGTAAATTTGGTGGGAGTCCCCTTTTAAATCTGCAGCTGGTGATGTTAAGATGATGTTCTGCCTCCTTTATGAAAGAACCTGGTGAAAGCTGCAGAAACCTTGGAAAGGAGGTTCTTCTTCTTTGGGACGGGGGTGGCTGCTGATGTACTGGGAGCCTGAGAGGTTGATGGTTCTTCTAGAGGAGGGAAGGAGAGAAGATGCAGTTTAAAACATTACACAAGAGAAAGACTTTACAGAACAACTGAAGATCTGAGGATGATTTTACATGAAAGCTTATAACAGAAATAAATTATGGCTAATAATTAATCGTTGGTCTCGTTACTGGGATGGTGGGCAAAAGTCAAACAGCATATCAGTATATATCAGTATGTAGCTGAGTCACTAAAAGTAATTTCAGATTATCTCCACACATCACACAATGTGTAAAATCCAGAAAATATATAATCCTGTCTTGAACTGAGAGAGATGAATATTAAAATAATTACCAGTTGGAATGGGCTGTTTCTGGGGCTGGTCCTGGGTCTGAACAGTTGTGGGTCTCACTCTGTTGTTCTGTTGTTTAAAAAGAAGAGAATTTTTGCATTTAATAATCCAGTAGTTACAGCACTGAAACGTTACGCTTATTGAAGGTGCAGTGATATGAAATACATTTATACAGAAGATAAAACAGATTATTGAAGATTTGTCTCAACACGAAGAATAAAAAGTACCTTAGATGTTAGCTTTGGAAAAGCAATCCTGGGCATTCTGACTGTAAACGGTCTACGCCTTTGGGACTGAAGACTGTGCTCCGAGCTTTCCTCACTGGACTTATCAGTAGCCTTACAGAATTCTGACAGATGGCTCATGGATAGGTTCAAACAGTCCCGGATAGTGAACAGAAATCGTTTGAATATTATTTTAGAGTCCCTCAACTTTGTCACAACTTCCAAGATACTATCAATGATGGTATTCAGTATCTGTCTGGAGCCAAAAAGCAGGTCGAATTCCAGCCCGTCAGCATTTTGGGTCATTGCTTCATCAGTTCTCCTGAAAATGTCACTCAAAACAACCTCCTTCAGAGTAGCCTTGATGGATCTGACAACTCTATCCGACACCATCTGGACTTGTGTGGTGTACAATCCTGGAGCAACAGAAGGATCAGCCAGCACAAAGTCCTCCTCGAAGGTGCTCTTAAGTTCAGAAACTAGAGCACTCACGATCTCGGAGGCTGCGCTCTCACTATTAATGATCCGGCTGACCATCCTGGATGCTTCAACATGGAAATGTTTGGAGGAGAAGCAGGAGACCCTCTGTGCATCTTTCTCATCATGCACATTAACGTTGTTGAAGATGATGCTCTCCAAAACCCTCTCACAACGAGGGCGGTTAGAGCTCCAGACCTTCTCAGGCACATCAAAACAGCTGGCCACTGGATGTATTTCCTTTGTGGCACAGTCATCTAGCTCCTGAGGGCAGGGCTGTTCTTCAGTCCTGTTGGAGTTAGATGGACTGCTCAACTGCTCTGTCCTGATCTTCTGATCCACAGCCTGAAGGAAGTTGCTCAGGGGTGTATCAAAAGGACAGTACAGAGCATCGTTTGATGTTCCCTCAGAGCTGATACTCAGCATGGACTGAAAAATAGCTCCCACCACCTTCGTTGTTAGAGGGTGCACCATAGCTTCCAGCTCATCAAGTATGTTGACAAAGGAGCCACGAGATGTTCTCAACCATTCACACACTGTGCACATCTGCCTGAAATCCTGCAGCTTCTTCATTGTTGTTAGAAGCAGCTCTGTGGCAGCATCCATGATTCTCATCAGAACAGAATAGTCCCAAGGCACAGCCTGAACAATAACTGCCATAGGGAAGGTGCTTATCTAGGGAAACAATAACAGAAGAAAAGAACTCAGTATCATGGGCTGTACACAAGATTCAATAACATTATGTTTACTTGTTCTAAATCCTGTTCTGATAAGATAAAGCGGCTTCAGAGCTCCAATAAATAAACAATACCATCAAAAAAACTAAGGTTCTCACCTGTTTAAGCAGCTCTTCATGAAGAATGGAGGTGAGACTGTAAACTGTGTAGTTGTTCACAGCATCGCTCATCTCCAATGGCAGCAATGATCTCACACTTCTGATGACCTCTTCTTGGATCCTGCTGAAATAAGTGCCCTTAGTGACATCAAATAAGCTTGTGAAAAGCTTACTCGTATGCTCACTGTCCCTGGATCTCTCCTTGTACAAGTGTTCCAGTCCACTCTGCAGCTTCATAATGTGCTCATTCATTCCACCATCTGCTCCACTGAAGCTTTTTAGTGGACACCTGTAGAAGACACTCATCTCAGCTGGATCCACCACCATCTCTTCAGCTGCTTTATCCCAGGCAAGGCTTCTCTCCAGGACCACCATGAACTCTTTTGGCATCATCTATTTTCAGGGTTAAAAAGGGAACAAGTTGAAAAACCATGAACATCCGTTTGGAAACACTTAGACATGAAAGCTGAAACGGTTTCTTACATCATGACAGGTAATACAAACTAAATGATGAGAAAGCGTACAGGAAAGCACAGAGGACATTCGGAGACTATAGGTCTCAGAATGAATCTAGCCTAATCACTACGAGTCCACATACATGTCTTATAAACCTAGTACAATAATACGCTGGATTAAATCACACGAGACAATCCAGTAAACATTTGTAGGTTTGGTGATAAGATGTAAATACATAAACAATACATCAACAATCTAATTACACATAATAATAATAACAACAACAATAATAATAATAAATAATAATAATAAAAACAATAACAGATTTTGGTGAAGGATTTCATATTTTCAAATGTATGCTCTCGTTCCAAATTATGTATTTTCACGTTTCATACAAACTTGAAAAGTAACAAAGTTTTTACTTACTCTGCAGGGCAGTATGGTGCTTGGTTTGGTGGGTGCGCAGGGAGGAGGGACGGTGGCTCTGGGTTCTTGGCTCACTCCATCATTGTCGTCCTCCACTGCAGTACAACAGATAACTGCACAGCATTTTCTCAGCCTCTTCATCTTTCCTCTAACAGGTCAGGCACACTGAACCTCGGAGTCTGCAGAGAAGAATAATACAGTATATATTAATAAAGGTATAAGTACTTCTCCCTCACATTTATTTACTTATTATGGTTGCGCATTGCAAAGCATCACCGACTAACTCGTCCCGCAGCTTTCGAGATATCAACTCGGTTCCAACTCCAGTTTGTCCGGTATGATTCGGTGATGTGGGCTTGTATACAGCTTTTTGATCGGATGCACGGATTCCGGATAGGAAGGAATTTTCCGGGAATTTTTTCCCATAGAGAATGAATAGGATCGAAAAACGCGTGCCTATCTTCCCTACTTCCGCTCAACCTAGAGACACCAAATCGGATACACTGGCTCGGGGCATAGCCCTGAGCAGGAATTCAGTGTTGGATTGACCCGCACTCGTTCGTTTCTCTTTCTTTTCGCATCCCTTTTTCCTCCCATAGAGAATGAATAGGATGGAAAATTGTTTGCCT
>CM067481.1:6570641-6640374 GCA_034552555.1 Semaprochilodus insignis
CTCCTCTCCTCTCCCCTCCTCTCCTCTCCTCTCCTCTCTCTGTGAAGGGATAAAAGGCCATTGGATAATTCTTTCTGACACATCATCTTTAATTCAACAACCCTCATGCACGGTGCCTGCTTCTCTCCCTTCCTAGATGGCTGATTTATTATCCCTTCCAAAAAACATGCTGCTGTTTTTATGAGAGATTCGTTTTTCCTTGCTTTGATTAAGATTACATCCAAAGCTCTGGACTGCTCTGGTCAGTGCACAGAGCAGATGGATAATGTAATGAGGTCCTATCTGGGAGTCTGCTGGGCGTCTATATATAACCTCAGACTCTGTAGGAGCTGTAGCAGTGCCCTTCTGCAGGGTGCTCCTCTGGAGCGGTAATTGTACTAATTAGTTAATCATACTGGACCAGATACATACCAGATACATAATTATAATATGCCATGCCACGCTGACTAACAAACAATCAAATATGAGTTAGTTGCGATCATCAGGAAAAACAGGTGCTAAATCTGCTATGGGGTGATGTTACATGGAACAGACAAACTTCAGATTAATTTAATTATTCATTTCCTTAAAGGAATACTCTAGGGTTTATTCATTCATCATCTCAACTGCTTTTCTTCGTGCTGGAGCCTGTCCCAGTGCTCATTGGGTAAAAGGTAGGGCACACCCTAGACAAGAAGTCAGTCCATCAGAGACTTAAGTGTTTAAACTAATTTAATTATCATGATAGAAGCCAGTGCTACAGATGTGGCAGATAGACATGAGGTTTAGAAATGTGTTGCTCCTCTGATAACCACTAAGAAGGTAAGTGACTTTGGCCGGGGTGAAAAATGCCTAGATGCGGTTTTACATGCCAGTTTGCAACCCTGTGATTTGGCCATAGAAACAAGACGTTTTGCCTGAATATTTTGATGAGCTCTGCTCTGACTGGTTTACAGCAAAACACCTTAATGATCACAATAAATTGAACTTTGGCGACAATACAAAGTAAATTAAAACTGTAACTCCCTATCAATCTTTCAGTTTAAGGTGATCTGCTTCAACAAATTGCACAGCATGGCTGCTACTTATAGGTTGCTGTTGGGCTTTGTGATACTAGTAAAGATGGAAACGCCCTTATTGTCATTGCACGAATTCTCAATCTTGTCCGAGGTCAAATGTGCAGAGCAAACAAATATCTTGAAATTACAGCTGTTCTTTGTAGATATGTGGGTACTGAAGTTGCTTTCCCATTCGCCAGCTTGTTGGAGCAGAACATTCTATTAAGAAGAAGTGAATAGGAAGCTAATTTCAGCCTTGTTTAAAGATGAAAATCCCAGCAGCCATTCCAGCTGACCGTTCCTTAGAAAGGGTATGAAAAGTGACTGGAAATGTACATTCAGGGTGTATAGACCACCATTGCTGTTGCGCCATTGTCATTGTTTTCTGCTGGGCTGTGATGTGGTATATGTACATTTTGGAAATGTCGTTTTGTGTGGAGTCAAGCATTTTGGAATCAGCTCATTTTGCTGACCTTTTCTATAAATCCAGGATTTGAATTTGAAGGAGGAGCAACAGTGTTTGAGGTTCAGATTGTCATTTCTATGTACCAAACTCTTCTTATTCAACTATGCCGATATAAATGCAGTTCCATTCTACTTTTAACTGCATATTTGCTGCTCTCTTCAAATGCACTGTTAACTTTAGGCTTAGTAACCCATTTATGCTTGCAGACACAGCATGAGGGATCCAGCCAGACATGGATAAATATGAGAAGCTGAAGAAGATTGGGGAGGGCTCCTTTGGGAAAGCCATCCTGGTCAGGTCCAGGGCAGATGGCCGTCAGTATGTCATCAAGGAGATTGGCATCTCCAGGGTGAGCTTTCAATGTTGTTTCCAAGGATGTGTTTTGGAGATACCAAGTTATTGAATTTCTAGTCAGTTCTGTCAACCATTGCATGTCATGCTTTTTTATCTGGGTTGGTTGTAAATTGTCTAGTTGATTGATTTACACACGTACACTATTGTCTCTCCACAGATGTCTAATAAGGAGAGACAGGAGTCACGCAAAGAAGTGGCAGTCCTCGCTAACATGAGCCATCCCAACATTGTGCAATACAAGGAGTCCTTTGAAGGTAACTTTCTTTATTTCACCAGTCACCAATCCCTTCTCTGGGTGATCTACTTTCAACTGCAGAGTTTAGTTCAAGGAATAGACCTATCTGAGTTCAGTGACTGAATACAATCATATGACCCTGAAGGATGTGCCCTTGTTGGATGAGTAACAGGGGCTGCCTATTCAAAAAAAGCTAAAAATGCTAATGGTACATCAGCCAGCATGTAGTTTATCTTCTCATTGTTCAGTTTTGGTCCTAGCTAGAATAGATTGTGTCATTAAGGTAAACAGCTACATTTTTTTTCTGTCATCGCAGTCAACATTTTACAACATTTCTCAACATTTTACAGTCCTGTTAAAATATAACATTGGCATTTCCCTTTGTTGTTGGCCTGTATATTTTCTGTCTTCTTGTAATGAAACATAACAAATACCTGAATACCTTAAAAGGTTAACTGAGTACTTTTAGTTATGTTATTTCCATCCCTGTGCCCGAAGTTCTTAATTAAAAGCAAATATTTGCCTTCTTATAGAATGGACTGCTTCATTTTGCTTAGTTGCAGTTTTGAACATGCATGCCAGTTCATGAAAATGTCAAAATTATGAAAATTTGGAGAATGAAATCTTGCTAGCAAGAACTGAGATGATCAAAAGGAGAAGCAAGCTCTCCTGCATTTTCTGTCCCTAGATCGCGCTCTCTGTTTGACAGTCTGCTGCACTTGAGTGACAGAGGAAGCTCCAAGCCTTTGAATTGAATTGTAGAGAGGATCTACATGAGCTGATGCCTTGCTTTTCCTCATTAAGCTGTGCAACAGCTTGAGAGATAGAGAGAGAGAATAGAGAGCTTTGCCATTAGTGGTTGTGAAGAAGCAGTACGTCATCAGCTACTGATGAATATTTCTACAAATGCCACCAAGGTACTTAAGTTGTGCAAGGAAGCATCACATTTCTTTGCGTTCGTTGGGCCTCATTTACCAGCCGTTCTTAGGAAGAAACCCACTTACACTGTTTTCATGATGATTATAAGATTCACCTATCTTTTCTTATTCGGGATTTGTTTTTGGGTAAGCACAAAATCTATGCACACTCGAGCACAAATGTGCACACAGTTCTGCAGTTTAAGAACATGTCAGGAATCTGACATAGACCTTTCTCAAGAACAAATTTAAGGGGAAAAAATTTGGGGTATTGGTTAATGAGGGTTTATTTATTTATTTATTTGTTTGTTTGTTTGTTTGTTCATTTTGTTCATTGCATTGAAAATCATCTTTGTCCTCTGCCCCTCCCCATCCTTTGCTTCTTTGCAGAGGGCGGCTGCTTGTATATAGTGATGGACTACTGCGAAGGAGGTGACCTATTTAAGAAGATCAATAATCAGAAAGGAGTTCTGTTCCCCGAGGAGCAAGTGAGTAGAGAACTCAGAATGGATCCAGTGTAATTGCAGGTTCATTCCCCACCATACAACCCTCCTTGGAAAACCCAGCATACTGTAGTCTAAACTCACTACTCTGCCACTTGCCTCAAATTTGTCACAGAATTTCTGACCATATCGTTGTGCTGGTGTTGAGGCCAATAACCAAAAGCAGCATAAAGGAATTCCACCTACCTTCTGGGAGTGACGATGGGTGGATTGCTTGCTTGCAGGATGGAGCGATACTCTAGTGATTTTGCAGTGAAAGAGAATGCTCCAACTTTCTGAAAAGCCACTCCACACTCCACATAAAATCCTGTCACTCAGCTCCCTGCTCCACTCCCACTCTGCACCGCTCACATGCACTGGTAGAAACATACCATAAGGCAGAGTTGTTCAGAGTAGTGGTGATACAAACCAGACACCTGAAGTAAATAATGCCACTAAAAGCTATGTCCCAAAAATTATTACATAAAGTGGTTACACTTTACATTTGTCCTATGTCCTATTATCATTTCTGGAACAAGACTCTTAATCAGCTCATTTTAGGTGAAGAGACAGAACACTGAAGGAGAACAGTTTCCATTAGCTAGAACCAAGCTCTGTCCAACAGATAAAAACAAGCTCAAAACAAAGTGTGTGCTGATTGGTGTGCTCGCTTCACGCTTCCTTTGTTTTTATGCACACATAAGCCAAAAGTAAGGACAGATTTGGCCATAATGCAGTGGAGTGAAAAATAAGAGATTTGAAATGGTACAGATACTTTACAGATACACCAACACACTACTTGCAGTACAGTAACCAATTATATTTACATTACTGTCCACCACTGGTGTAACTTTACCGATTGTTGTGAATAGTAAATAAAGTGTTTATATACAAATTGGCAACAATGAGCAGCATACTTTCTGCTTAGGAAAGGAAATATCAGAGGAGAGCATACAGCTGTAGCGTTGTTGTCGGGGAAGCCAGTATTTAAACTTCAGTATTTTTTTTTAACTGTGATGATATATAATGGGCATTTTATGACTTAGTGAAGTAAATGTTTTACATAATGCCCCTTTAAATGTTATAGATCATCCAACTAATTTAGTACAAGATAAAGAACAAAAGTAAACACACAATTCAGCTTTTAAATGATATTGTGTTTACTGAAGATAAAGATTTATTAAAAACCCCTATGACCCAAATGAAAAACTAATTGTTCTCTGAACCTAATAACGTGTTGTGCCACTCTTGGCAGTAACAACTACAGTCACGGTGATGATAACTTGCAATGAATCTTTTACAGGAATTTATGTGGAGGAATGTGGAGGAATTTATTTTTTGTGACTCTTCTTTGCAGAATTGTTTTAATTCAGCCTTGAAGGGATTTTGAGCATGAACTGACTGTTTAAGGTCTTTCCACAGCATCAGAATGGGATTCACATCAGCACTTTATCTCAGCTACTCCACAACGTCCATTTTGTTTAGTTTGACATGTTCAGATGTGCTTCATTCATCATTGTCCTGCTGCATAACTGCTTTAGGTCACAACCTGACAGTGGATTTTCTCCTTCAGGATTTTCTGATGGAGAACCGAATTCATGGTTCCGTCAGCTATGACAAGTCATCCAGGTCTTGCAGAAACAAAGCAGCCCCAGATCATCACACTGCCACCGCCATGTTTGACTGTTGGTATGATGTTATGGTGGAATGTGATGTTAGGTTTATGCCAGATGGAACAGGACCCATGTCTTCCAGAAAGTTTCACCTTTAACTGGTCAGTCCACAGAATGTTATCCCAAAAGTCTCGGGGCAGGTCATGTAGATTTTTTGGCGAAAGCAGTGGTTTGAGCCTTGTGCTCATTGTCTTTCCAATTGTGGAATCATACACAGCGTTTTTAACTGAGGCAAGTGAGGCCTGCAGTTCTTTAGATGTTTATCTGGGTTCTTTTGTGACCTCCTGAATGAGACATCAGTGCGCTCTTGGTGAAATTTGGTAGGCCAGCCACACCTGGAAAGTTTCTCCATTTGTGCATGATGGCTCTCACTGTGGTTCACTGGAGTCCTAGATCCTTGGCAGTGGTCTGTCAACAATCATGCCTCTGGGTGTGGTAGTAAAATTGAACACAAAAGTCAAAAATTTGGTTAACTGATTAAATTCCATGAGGTGGCGCTCTTCACGGTCAGTAGAGAGTGGTTTTTGCCCTCTGCCAGTCTGTAGCTGTGTTGTCCTGTGTGTTTGCTGCTTGACCTTGTTCTTGTGAACCAGACGCTCACTGTATCTGCCAGTAAAGCTAGAACCGAACCTTCTGTTCCTCACTAAGAACCTGCTGTACATGTGGAGATGCTGATTTAAGAAGAAACTGGAGTGGTCTCTTATTTATTTCCAGGGCTGTATATAGGTAATAAGTACAAATAGAAGAACTTGGGAAGCGGGCAGTACTGTGTATATAGAACTGCGAACAGCTGTGTGTGTGTATGTGTGTGAATATATATATATATATATATATGTAATTTTTTTTTCTCTCTTGCAGATACTGGACTGGTTTGTGCAGATATGCCTAGCTCTCAAACATGTACATGATCGCAAGATTTTGCACAGGGATATTAAGTCACAGGTACTGTTTAGATCCACACGCACAGCTGTTGACATATTATGATGCTTTTGCTATCGGTTTGTGTATAAGTTTTCTTCTTCCCCTCTTCTCCCCTTCTCCCCTTCTTCTCTTATTCTCTTGTTTTCTTCTCTAGAATATTTTTCTGACCAAGGATGGAACCATACAGCTGGGGGACTTTGGGATTGCCAGAGTTTTAAATAGGTAATTCATTATTGTTTTTGTAATCCTTTGTTTCAGTTTTGGGTAACTTGGCATGCGAATGCCAAGCCATAAGAATGTTTGTGGTCGGTTCAGTTTAAAAAGTTCCTGATGTTATCTATGTGCAGTACTGTGGAGCTGGCCAGGACCTGCATAGGCACGCCTTACTATCTATCTCCGGAGATTTGTGAAAATAAACCGTACAACAATAAAAGGTATGGTGTCTAAATACATCTGAGAGTGTGTCTGTAAGTGATGTCATGTCTTTTGGCCATTTTAATAACAACTATCAGTGACACAAATATTATATACAGGCATTTACTGTATGCTGAGTCATTATGGTGAACACTGAGGCAGGTAATGCTATCCATGTCCGGCCTCATTGGGCATCTGGAGAATCTGTTCCATATCGATCCTTTCAGAGCTCTTTATTGCTCTGCTGTGTGTAACCCAGTCATCCTGACCCACAGGTCTTTTGACTGCTATTGATTGCCTGTTGATGGATCCTCAAGTGGTGCCCTGTCTTGTATATTCACAAGCATTTCCCAAAGGCATTCTATTATAAATGGGACTATTATTAGTATTCAATTATGAAGTTTTAAAAAACTTCATAATTCAGTCTTTAGGTCATTCTTAGTGGTTTGATGTGAAATGCTTCATGCCTTACAAGCTCATCAGAATTTTTCACAGCCGTGATAATGGGACCAGACATATGAAGCATTTAATGCCTCTAAAAGCTCCCTTTTGTCATGAAATGGTTATAGTTACACTGTCTGATGTCATTTTCACAATGGCTTTGAGAAGGTTTCATTCTAAAAATGTATTTGCATGTATGTGCAGAGTGTTGGAGGCAAAATAATACCTAAAACACTTATTATTGTTATTTAGATGTACCAGTATTTTATTATAATGAACTATAAAAAACTCAGAATGCACTTGAAGGTACCCTAGTCATTTTAGGTCAGTAAAATGGTGTTGCTGGCTTTATAAATCCTGGTTCCTATCACCACTACTGTAAAGAAATCTAGGTTGCAGAGTAGTCACATCAGAACAAACTGAATAACTTTGCTTATCTGAATTATGCAGACATATTAACAAATTGGTAGAATTCATGTTTAGGGGAACAGGAGGTCTTAATTCTACAATGTTTTTGCAAAAGCCCTGATCTTTAGTATGGTTGAATGCAAGAGTTTGAACCCCCCAGTCAACTTAGGTTTTGATAATTTTAAACAGCCTCTGCAGAGAACACTGTTCTGCACACTTGCAGTTTGTTTTGTGCTGGATATAATTAAAACATGAAATGTGGCCTGTGTTAAAGTAATGGCACAGTTTTCTAATCCCCAATATACCCAGTTTGGTAAATAAATAACATTTGCACCACAATTTGCAGTGTAACATGGCATTTCCTCTATAATAAAATGCTGTGAACTTTGTCTCGCAACGTGCTAGGGTAGTATTAGGGTAGCTGACTGATGTTTTAAGACGCACCGAATGATTTTTTTTTTTTCCCCTTGTGTCTTATATTAGTGTTTGATGTGCTAAATGCAGTTTTCCCAGCAGTTTTAATCCTGTCTTTCTGCCCATCTCTCCCACCCAACTTTCCCTGTCTCTCTCTGTCCGTTAGCGATATTTGGGCCTTGGGATGTGTCCTGTATGAAATGTGCACGCTTAAGCATGCCGTAAGTACAGCCCATGTATTCCAGTCCTTGTCTTTTGTGAATGTGTTTGCTACTGTGAGGTTGTTGTGCCGCTATGCTGTGTTCACTCTTTGGCTCCAAACGTTTTTCCTGCTTCTTTGTCCCTCATTCCTTCTCAATTTGAAGCCAGAAACACTCTACAGCCTTCATAAATATTGATTCTCCACAGAGAACTGTCCCGTCTTTCAGTGCTGAAACAGCCAAACTAGAGTGTAACAGACTTGCTTCTAACACCCTGTCTGACAGTGGGAGGATCAGACGTTCTCCCTGCTCAGCTCTCAAGGCTTTAGTAATTAATGTTGTAGCTATGGGGTGTTTCAGACTGAGAGATAAGAGTGCACAGCTCTTGGGAAAGACACCCTTTTTGATTTTTCTGCTATTGCAGCTGAAGGAACGTCTTCCTTTGATACTGTGCTGTGATAGTTGACGAACTTTATTGATCCTTGACCTGAATTAAGTGATTTTTTTTTTTTTATTATTAAATGGCTATGATAACATATTAAAGTGTTTTTGGTTTCTGTCTGTGTTGTGCGTGGGTACGCGCTAACAAACCCTCAGTTTGAGGCTGGGAACATGAAGAACCTGGTGTTGAAGATCATCCGTGGTTCATACCCACCAGTGTCGGTGCACTACTCCCAGGACCTGCGCACACTGCTGGGCCTGCTGTTCAAACGCAACCCTCGTGAGAGACCGTCCGTCTGTGCCATACTGGACAAGCCTTTCCTCGCCCGCAGAATCCACAAGTTCCTCTCTCCACAGGTTAGACTCATGCATGCAGAAATTAATGTATAGCTTTAACTGAGGATTCTAATGTTGCACTAAATAGTATACAGACTCTGCTTGTATACAGCCAGTTAATGGTGCACTGGGTAGGGTTTGTTCGGTCTCTACATCTACTACCTGTATGTATTGGAATGTACTGGAAAAGCTGGTGTTGAAATTGTTGCGTATGACCCTACATATGTACATATTTCAATAAAAACCATTACCAGGATGCTAAAGGAAACCTATTTGGGTAAGTTAATAGGGCTGTCTACCGTAAATGATAGCCTCTAGAAGCATCACTTGTCCTTTGAATCCATTTCAGCTCATCGCTCAGGAATTCAGCCAGTCCCTTCTCCTCAATCTGCCCAAAATGAATGCTGCCCAGGGAGTACCAGGTACACACATCACACATTAAGGCTGTCCCAGGCAGCGTTTTGCAGTCTTTGAATACAGTGAGCCTTAAAAACAAACATTTGTATTTCATTATGAACCATAAGTATTTAAGTATGTTACTGAAGTTCATAACAAATACACTACACTACACTGCACTGCAAATGTGTATTTATAGGGGAACCAACGCTTGTTTGAATCAGTCAACAAGTTAAGAGAACGCAAGGCAATAATACCACTGAAACCGTGTTTACTTCTAACCAGTGAAATGTAGCTCTCAGTTCATGGCCTACAGAGTTTGCAGCTAGAGTGGGCTTTACTCCCTGTACCAGACTCCTTTGGAGACTTCTTGTTCTCTACCACCACTGCTAGAACTTGCCACGTCAAAGAGCTTTAAGGAGCTGTCCAACTTCAACCTCACCAGAGCTGCACTGGAATCATCAGAGACTCTATTGTACTAAAATCCAGTGTGGCATCGGGCATGCAGCCTACTGGACAGTACTCAAATAATGATCATCATATTTACATAGTTTGCTGTGTGGCAATCTGGCCTGAGTTTATGATTCATTAAGCTAGCCCAGCTGCTATTTATTTAATTAATTAATTATTTATTTATTTCCATTTTCCATTTATAACAGTATCTTAAAAATGTTTTAGCTTGTTGTAGCTTGGGCTTCAGATTTTGTGACTGGGGGTGGAGAACGATACAAAGTTTCTGAAAATCCACCAGGGAACTGAATTCCAAAGTTGCAAATGAATACTTGCATATTTGGGTCTGTCCTAATATACACACACGTGAACACTTTTAGGATCACATTCTTGGACAAGGCTTAAGACAAATCCTGGACCTTGTTTTCCATTTTCCTTTCAGTGAAGAATCTCCAGTCAAAATGCTGTCGTCTAGGACTTTGCTTAATCCCTGTCCGGCAAACTGACCCCTTACATTTAAGGGCCACTGTTACTTCTCACTTTTCTTCCTAGCATTTTGCTGTCTGACCAATCATAACCCTTTTCCCCTCTCACTAGCCAAGCGCCCTGCCCCTGGTCCAGCCCCCATCACCCCTTCTCAGAAAATCACCAAACCAGCTGCCAAATATGGAGTGCCTTTAACTGTAAAGAGACCTGTCGATGCTGGTAGGAAGGTGGCAGACGCAGCTAAAAAACAGGTGGATCGTAAGCCTGGGGTCAAACTCAAACAGGTAATGCCTGCTAGTGACTGGTGACTGGTTTGTGCAAACTGCTATATGCACATGTGTCTTAATGTATTCCTTGGTGCAGAGGGAATTCCATAACAACCACTACCTCCTTCCTTTACTTCGTTATTTATTGTTGATTGTGAACTATTTGTGCATAAATGTTTGTGTTATTTAGTGTTGTGTGGGTGTTCATAAATGTGTATGTGTTCACATCTGGGAAGGGTGGGTATGAGCGTGTGAGAAATTTCTGATCCTCCCGTTGTCATGTGTTATTTAGGCCCCCCCTCCAGCCGCAGTTCAGAGGAGAGTGAGTCGAGTGGAGGAGGAGAGGAGGAAGCATGAGGTACACCAGAAAGTGCCCTCTATTGGCAGCTCCCCTGTACTAACACACCCAACCTCCTCTCCTTACTCCTTTAGCTTACTTCTTGACAGCCCTATACTGATCTATATTCTACAAACCCTCTTTTCCCCTTCTGTATGCAGTATAGCAATGATTTTTTTTGCATAAAGCTGAAATCAGGACATTTATGAGAGATTTATGAGAGATCAAAGATCTCATCTGCATTTATATAGTTTCTGTTCAGTACATTTATTAAGTTATTACTTAAGACACTGTGCAGTGTAATGTTCAGGCAGCATCTGCCAAAGGCTGAATTTGTCAAATTAACAGTTTTGAGGATAACAGATTTGTGGATATTGTTTAAACGTCACTTAATCTGCAGAAATCTTAGTCTGAATATGTGGATTTCCTGTTATTGTTAGCTTCTGTGCACATTCTGTCACAACCATTTTCTATTACCCTTTTACCTTTAATTATTTTACTTCTATCAGGTTTACCCCAATAGGGCAGCAAAATGTTCTCTTGTTACTCACTTTGTGGTGTCCTCCTGCTTCACTCCATGTGCACTCTGCCTATTCAGTGGGTCAGAGCCTCTTTTCCCACCCTTCCTCTTTAATGATCCTTTTAGCACTTGAACCTTTACCTGGCTGTTGAACCGTTGAAGACTTTTGATTTTTTTTCCATAATGTACTTCTTATCTATTATATGTTTCTTTATTAGGTGCAAATGTTTGGTTTTGTCTTGTGTGGGCTAATTTACAATATATGGCCAAAGGTATGTGGACCTTTTATCAAAACACTGAGCATAAGTTTCTTGGACATCCCATTCCAAAATCATAAGCATTAAATATGCCCCTACTCTTCAGGAAAAGCTTTATACAAGATTTTGGAGCATGTCTGGGGGTTTGTGCCCTTTCAGTGTAAAGAGCATTTGCAAAAGCAGTGTTGTTGGATGAGAAGGCCTGGCTCACATTTGTCGTGACAGTTCTTTGGGGTTGAGGTCGAGGCTTCGTGCAGGCCATTGGAGTTCCTCCACACCACGCTTATCAAACCATGTGCCTCACTTTGTGCACAGGGGCACAGTCGTGCTGAAACAGGAAAGGGCCTTCTTCAAACCTTTGCCACAAAGTTGGAAGCATATCAAGGTGTAAAATGCCTTCGTATGCTGTACGGTCAACATTACTCTTCACTAAGGGACCCAAATCCCTGATGTATTAACTGTCCTCCACCAAATTTACTGTTGGTACTATGCATTCTCTTAGGCAGCATTCTTCTATCATCGTACATGATACAGCACTCAGCAGCCCTTGCTCTGCTAGTTTGTGTGGTCAACTGCTTCATGGCTGTGAGTCCTGTTTCACAACAGTAACCCTTGCCCTGATCCAGCAGGACAACAATGTTGAAGTTTAAAGTCACTGAGCTTTTAAATATGACCCGTTCTACTGCCATTGCAAGTCTACGGAGAATACATGCCTATGTGCTTGATTTTTTTTGGTGGGGGTCGGGGGCTAAAACACCTGAACTCAATAATTTGAAAGGCTGTCTACATACTTGTGGTCATATAGTGCGTTTTATCCAGGACATTGACCTTGATTAAGGATTTGGACAAAGAATCTTATTAGTACAATTATGCAGCACAAACTTTTCTTGCTATGTGGTAAAATACAATTATTATTATTATGATGATTATTATTATTTACAATAACTAATTAGTTTTTAAGTAACTTTGAAAGATGCTGTAATCTCTCTTTCTCTCTTTCTGTTGTTTTTTGCTGCCAGGAAGGAGTGAGGAAGAAACGAATGGAGCTGATGGAGAAAGAGAGGAAACAGAGAGAGCAGGTGGGCTTTTGGCCTTGACATCTCTTGTAATCTGCCTGACTGAGATTTTTGCTAAGGTATAACTTGGTATTAGGAAATAATATCTGATTATTTCACATGAATCTTTGTTTTTTGCAGATGTTCCTTTTGAAAGCTGCTCAGGTGAAAAGATTTGAGAAGGAAAAGGTGACTTCTGTTCATATACATCCGCCATTTTTATTATAGTACCTACGTACTCCTGATTTATGTCAACTGACATTAAACTTGAACTCACCTCAGCTAAACCGGATCAACCGTGCGCGGGAGCAAGGCTGGAGGCACGTTTTAAGTTCCAGTGGGGGCAGCAGCCCAGAGAGGAAGGTACTTATTTTCGTCTACCTAATCAGCATTAAGTTAAAATCACTTGCTTTATGAATGAAGATGTATAGATAATCTGAAGATCTCTCTCTCTCTCTCTCTCTCTCTCTCTCTCTCTCTCTCGGCCTATATGTATTTTCTTAATCTGTTAGTTTTATGGGGGTGGAGGCAGGGGAGCCCCACCTGTGCCTGCATCAGGCCCCTCTCCCGTACCTGGCCATGCCCACATCCCGCCTCAACTGCCATGTCCAGCCTCTGCTCCTAAAGAGGGACCCAAAGCATCCGGAGATGTGAGCCCTGTACGGTAAGATGAGTAAAAGAATGATGAGTTTCCAGAGCACTAGTGGTGCCCATTCTGAGTCATCCAATACAGTGCGCAAATTAATCTGTTACCCCAGTATGGTTTAAAGCTTTGAAACCCAGACTTTGACATGTGACCTGACCTCATGATAGCGACTGGTGTCAGGACCCATTTATAAGTTTGTTGTGTGGATTATAGAGGATTAAATTGCCTATTTATTCATGTCCTTTAAACA
Source organism: Semaprochilodus insignis (assembly GCA_034552555.1). Classification (NCBI taxonomy): domain Eukaryota; kingdom Metazoa; phylum Chordata; class Actinopteri; order Characiformes; family Prochilodontidae; genus Semaprochilodus; species Semaprochilodus insignis. Next base: position 6,584,044 of record CM067481.1, read on the forward strand.
TTGAGGGTTGACTCTGACCCAGTGTGTCCCAGTCTTGGACAGTCTTGAACCCTCTCGGCTCCAGCGGTCTTGACTGCATGTGAACGGTTGATTCTTTTGTCACTTCATAATTATGCTGGTAGTGAATCTGAGGTATTCAGGCTTTTCTTCTGCTCCTTACATCTTAAATAGTAGGGAGGCTTGCTTGGCTGCATCCACCTAGATACCACAGGAAAAAACAATTCCTAATTGGCTGATTTTTAACAATTTAACCCATTTGTTTTCATCTAAAACAATAAAACAGGAGTTGAACTTTAATACTTGTTGAGTTAAAACACAAGCATCATGCTATTATACTACATTGTTGTGGCTATCCTCTATGTAACTGCTAGAAACACTGAGGATATGAGTAATAGCTTTCTTGAAGCAAGCGTCTCTCTAGCAGCTCCTCCACAGAACCAAATATACTTGGTTTAGCAAACAAATATATGTGGTTTAGCGAATTATTGGTGTCCCTTACTGGTTTATTTGATGATTTGTTTTAATGTAGGGCTGCAGGACAACCTGGCTTGGCAAATGGTCACGCTTGCCTCCCAAATCAGCAATCTGTCAAGAAAGAGCCACGAAGGACAAGTCTTCAAAACGAGACAGTGTCTAAAAATGACTATGCTAACAGGTTGGGTTAAGATCACTTCATATCTCTGCTCATTATATGCTACTTGGCTTTAGCGTATCAGCACTGCTGTATAAGCATGTGTTGATTTTATCATAATAGGGATTTCTTTTGTACCTCTGGCTTCAGGTTTCGAGCACAGCTAGCAGCGGAGAGGGCCAAACAGGTGGAGGAGTTCCTGCAACGGAAGCGAGAGGCCTTACTTAATAAAGTTCGTGCTGAAGGCCAGCTGGTAAGAACACTTCCTGTTTAAAACTGAGGCCTAGATATTGGCTCTGTATATTGGACTGTATGGGATCTGTAATTTTGCGAATGTTGAATTGGATGGTGAACAGGGGGCCCGGCAAAACCTGTCCACCATCTTTGCGAGTCGGACAAATTCTTCCCGATGCAGGAGGCCACGGGTCAACAAAGAGGAGGAGGTAGGAGGATGGATAAGACCACATGCTCCTCCTCAACCCATTTTTTTTTTTAAATCTCCTCGTTGCTACTGAAGTTCCATTCTTTTTGTTTTATTTTTGTTTCCATTACCCCACTTGTCCATCTTGTGTTATACCACTGGACGATCACTCCATGCCCTTTGCACGACGGTGTCAATGTTTCATTCACACACTGAAAACGCTACGTCATTAACACAGTCCTCAGTTTATTTTTTGGTTGGCTCATCATGCTTTGTTGGTGTAATCCTGCTTTTCCACACAATCTGGAACATCTTTTGTGCAGTTTTGGAAAAGACTGCACAAAATGGTTGGTTATGAACTTGAATGTGACTCCCAGTCCTGCTTCTGTTAATTGCACTACTACTTGTCAAAATTCTTCCCCTCACAACATTCAATGTTGAAGTGTGATTATTTTCAATGTGTTGTGTTTAGGGACCTGTCTCACAAAGCAGGATTTCTTGCCCATGGGTTTTCTTTCTCATGACTGTAGATCACTTTTTGATCACCTTTTGTAGATGAACATGGTAACTTGTGCTGCATGCTTAATGTGCTGTGGGACAGATTAGGTTGAACATTTTGGCTCATAAACTGCATTTTGCTGTAGGTAGACCATTTTTTCTTTGAGTTTATGGCTTCAAGCATGTGAAAATAAATAAATAAATAAATAAATAGATTTTAAAAAATCAGCAGGGGAAACAAATTGCTACACAGATTTCAAGAATATAAAGCAGTTATTACTCCAGTGAGCACTAAGATGATGGCAGTGGCAACAGCATTGTATACATATTTCATGTTTCTACATATTTAGAAATTCGGATTACCTATGAGAATCATATCTTGAGTAGATTTTTTCTTTTTTTTTTTTTTTTAAATTGTCTTCTCAGGTGAAATTTGTTTTCACAGAAGAAGCCTATATTCACAGAGAAAGTTGTTGACCACTCTCATAAAACAAGTTAACCATTATAGCATTTGTTGGCTCTCGTGAAGCCGAAACTGTGTCAGAAACCATGTCCAAGTTAAACATGCTTTGTAAAGCAGGCCCCTGTTTTTGTCTAGCAACAACTCGGCTCTTGGAACTCCTTGATTGTTGATGGTGTTTGTTTGCTTTTGCTTTGTTTTTTTTTTAAGAACTGCATGTTTAATTTGTAATGAGTGTTATTTGCTTTTCATTTTGTAAAATCAATGTTTTTTGTATACATTTCATTTAAATGACTCGGGGGAGCGTCTTGTAAGTATCTTGTTTCTATGTATGCAGTGTAGATATTATCTTTGTCCTTATGCAATATGTGTATGATTGGCAGGAGTACTTGGCGCGACTGAGACAGATCCGACTGCAGAACTTCAATGAGCGTCAGCAGATCAAAGCTCGTCTCAGAGGAGAGAAGGTGCGTCTGCACGTGTATAAACAATCTGTGTTATAACAGCGTTCACAACTACTGCAGAAAAAAGAATTGTTGAGCATGAACTTTGTTTCTTGTAACCTCATTTGGAATTTTTTTTTATCATTTTAAATCCTAAAAGAAACCCCTATACAGTTTTCTCATTTTTGCAAAGTTGGTGTAACATTTCTCCAGCAGATCTGTAACGCTCTGGTTACATGTTTTTCAGTATGACAGTGAGTGTTCAGACAGTCAGGAGTCCAGCGAGGAGGTGGAGCTCAGGAAGAAGAAGATAGAGGCTCTGAAGGTCCGATGCTTCTAAATCGCTTGCTTTTTGCTGTGAGGACCTTTCAGTATTAGTGACTGTGTGTATGTTTGAATGTGTGGCAGGCCCAGTCGAAGGCACGTGCAGCAGTGCTGAAAGAGCAACTGGAAAAGAAAAGGAGAGAAGCTTATGAGAGAGAAAAGAGAGCATGGGAAGATCATGTGCGTTAAGATAGCCTCATCCTCCAGAATATTCATTTGAAAATGATAACTGTATCTTTTAATAAATCTGTTGTGATCTGTTTTGGGACAGCTAGCTGCTCGAGGTGTGAAAGTTGCCATAGGACCTCCAAGTGCAGCTGCAGCTGCACCTTCACCTGTGCCGTCACCTCTTCCTGAGTCCACCCCTCAGGATGTGGTCACTAAAGCCATACCCTCCTGCAGACCCACCACTCCAGCCATCTCCATGACGGCAGCCCTGAAGGACGTGGGCGCGGTTAGTCTTTATAGCCAACCGCAAATTTAACACACTGTTGACTAGCTGTAAAGTGGTTAACGATCTGGTTAGCAAGAAGAAACATCTGCTATAAAAGTAAAAAATAGATCAAATTGTAATAATCTATTAAGTCTGTTTTGATCTAAATGAGACTGTTTCCTGTGATTGTCCTTGTTGTCCTGTCTGGTAGATTGCATCCCTGCAAAACTCCCCGATGAAGGAGGAGCCGGGCAAAACGGAGGCAGTGGCTGTTCAGGTTGGTAATCCACATGACAGAGCTCAGATTTTATTAATTAAAGTCTCTCCTTTATTGTGAGTTTTACTAAACGGAGAAAGAACATGTTGTCTGGTGTTTTTGTATAAGCCACACCAATAGTGTTACAGATTCGTATTCAAATGATCTGGCCTAAAATACAAACATGCTAAGCTCTAGTAGGTTATACCTGTTCCTGAGATATGCTGAAAGCTTTTTAATGTCTATGCTTTTAGAACGAGAGGAAGGAAATTTTGCGCAGACTAAATCAGAATCTGAAGGCTCAGACTTCTAAAGAAGAGGATGAAGGAGAGGTGGCACCCACTGATGTGCCAGCCCCCAGCCCTCAGACTAGCCAGCCAAACGCAGAGGAGAGACCACCCACTAGAGGTGATAGGCGAAGGTGGGAGGCTGGAGATCCACCCATGCTCTCAGTAGCCCAGCAGACTCTGGAGGACACCTGTAGCACTATGGCAGGTACCAACAAAAAGCAGGCTCAACTTCTTTCTTTGTTGTTTTTTTTTTAACAGTTTTGACATTTAAACCTTTCAGATAAAAATCAGAATGGTCATTTTGGCTGTTTTTGACAGTAGCTGAAATTTTGGCGTCTGATTGGCATCTCTCCTTCATTCCTTTCATCCTTTGTGCCTTTTCCTGCCAGTATCTCAGGCAGTGTCTCAGGCAGTGTCTCCTGAGGCAAGTGCTTCCCCAAGTGCAGAAAGGAGAAAGTGGCAGGCTGGAGCAGCCCCACTATCTGTAGCTCAACAAACCCTACAAGACACTAGCCTTACTACAGCAGGTGAGTTCATACTTGAAAGTGGTACACCACACCACTTTCTGTGTGTTTCTGTGTTTACAATCATAGGTGTTAGATTTCAGACACTTAACAACAGTCATGATTTGTCATCATTTGCTATACGGTTTACCTTTTAGGATTGTAGATCAGCTTTCCTAATTTGTGACTTGGTAGTATACGTGGTCTTTGGGAGTTTTTGCATTAAAGACAGTTATTGATTTTGCACCTTGCGTAGCCGATAGTCTCTTGCAGATATACTGGAGAATATGCTTATTTGCCAGTATGTTGTCATGTATCCATGGAGTGTGTGCAGTGCTGCATGACTTGTGCCAGAATAAGGTTAGTCCCTAATGCCACAGCATAGCAACAAGGTTGATGAAGCCAAACAGACCTCTGAGTGGACTGAATTAGATTTCCTGGTTTTAAATTTGCTGCCCTGGTAAGAGCATGTTTAGCATTTGGTATTTTCATTACTGCATTCAGTGGAACTGATGGGTGTATCGGTCTATAAATCCATCTGTTTGAGCTCTGTCATAATTTCTCTTTGCTATCTTAATGCTTATCTTTGCTTTGTGCTTCAGAACAAACAACAGGTGAGGTCATTCCTATGGAAGGCTGGCAAGGGGAGGGGCCTAGGAAAGCTTGGGGGCAGACTCCGGTCTCAGAAGTTTTGAAAATTTTGGAGGAAGCTGAGCTTCAGCCTGTCACCCAGCGCCTAGATAACACCAGCATCTCTGACACGCTCACCAGTGAGTCATTAATTCATTTAACAATGCTGTAGACCTCATCAATTGGTTCTGCTAAAATTCTGCTAATTTATGTATTATAGCTGTCTCTGCAGAAAGCCTTAATACTACATCTGGGCCCTCGGATGTTACGGATGGAGCCACAGTGGGGCCTGCCAGCAGCCTAGGTCAAGTATGCAAACCTGCCATTGATCATGACCAGGAAAACAGAGCTGCTGTTGGCCAGGGCCAAGAAAACAGAGCTGTCATTCATGAGGACCAAGAACAGGAAGCTTCCATTGGCCAGGACCAAAAAGAGCAAGGTACCCCTGGCCATTGCCTTGAGCAGCAACCTGAAGGTCAGGAGACTGTGTCAGATCCAGCAGAGGATGAACAGCAACAGCCAGGCTCAGCAGAGAAGACACTGAAGAGTCCCCCTGGTGAAAAAGAGACTGATGGTAATTCCATCTTCCTTTCTGCCGAACTCGTATGCACACCCTAGACATAAAACAATCAAATTTTATAAACAATATTGTGTAAAAGTTTAAGGCACCTGAGAAATAGTTTTAAAAAGCCAATTATTTGGGTATTAAGATTTTACTTGTTTAGAAAAGCACTAATATGTACATAAAAATAAAATGCCATGTATTTAATTGAAAACAGTGCAAAAACATATGTTAAAACTGAGAAATGTTATTATTTTAAAATAATGGCATATATATGATGATTTTGGATGTCAGATGTTTTTCTTATTTCTGATTGCGTTTTGTGTTTACCTTTAGGTGTAGATGAGGTAGAGTCTTTGGTTTTGAAGGAGGAACCACAGAGGATTTCAGAACCCCCAGCTAAAGTGATTAATGCATGGGAACAAGAAGGTCTACAGCCTGGGTGAGAATGAAAAGCATCGTAATGTCTAATAATAATAATGGCTGATATTTTAAGGTTAAATCGTAAGCAGTGGCTAACCAAATATAAATCTTGTCATTACCATTACAGGCCAGATAGGGGTGCTGTAACACTGACAGAGAAACCGAAGGATGAGGAGAGGGTAGACAGAGAGGAAGAGAAGCATACTGAGCAAGCAGGTATGCTCATCTCCTAGTAGGTTGACATGTAACTTTTTAATGAACTAAGTTAATATTATATTTAAATATTCAGATCAGTGTGTGTACTTGTTTGATGTTATTTCTTCATTTTGCTTTCTTTTATTTTATAAGTCTTCAAGAATGAACATATAGACAGATAGGAGTCACTTAATTCAAAGGACTTAAGCCCCCCCCCCCATCTTTCTGTGTAGAAATTAAATTAGATGTTTATTTATTTGCATGCTGTTTTAGAAGTCATACACACTGGCTGGTTTTGGAGTGATTAGTAGATGAGTAGCACACTGTCTTAAAAGCTTATCTTGTCTCTCTAAGTGAGTGAGGAGCCTGCATTTGTGAAGCTGAGCTGCAGTCCTGCGCATCGTCGCACAGTGGCACTATCCCTCCTCTCTGGCCAGTCCTCTATGGAAGAATCCTCTTCCTCTCTGGCATCTCGCTCTCGCTCCGTGTCACCACTGCGTACTCGGCATGATGACGCACTCCTCATCGGCCTTTCCACTGGCCTTTTTGATGCTAACAACCCTAAGGTGAGTGCTACCAAGGAGATCTACAGCCTGCTATCAAGAAAGGGGTGATTGTTTTTAAAGGAATAATTTGGCAAAAATCTGATTTACACCATTTGTCCTTTACCTGATAATCAGTGTCAGAGTTTGGCTTCTTTAGTTCTAAACTGAAGATAGGAGGCAACGTAGCTAACAAGTCACATGCAACATCAGTCAAAATAATCCGGCTGATTTATTTCGTTGTGAACTTGCCGATGTAGTTTTCGACTATATCTCATCTGTAAAAGTAACACACCTATGTGAAACAGGCATCCTAAACCCCATATGTCAATTTTTATAGGGGGGAAACTGTAAATTTGTTCTTTTACTGTTAATTACTTTTTTTATTGTTCCCTTTCTCACCCCAGAAAAAAATATTAGTGGAGCCTTTAGCCATTATGAAGCCAGAAAACACCTCAACACATTCCATTTGCACATTTACAAAACGGAAAAGAACAGCAAACAACATCGTTTGTCACATATACACTTGAAACCAATACATAACTTGCCTACTACACTGCTGGGGACTATACTGTACTTAATAGCACTATATATATATATATAATTAGTCTCTTGAATGAGATTGTCTAATTTAAAGACTAGAAAGAACCTTCTGATAATGGACGTTGATTGTATTGCATGCTGTATTTCCATAATGCATCCTGATAGTAATCAAGGAAAAATTGTAATTAGAGAAAAACTGCTAAATGAAATGATATAAAATCATGTATTTGATCAAAAATTATGAGATTGGGGGATATGATGCTACAAATACTGCTTAACATGACAAACTCTAGTTTTAGGCTGGAATGCTCCTGTAAAGGTGCCACCCCCCAAACACACACTATTTTGAGCTGTTTTCTGATTTCTACCTAGACAGAGTGTAATACTGGTTTTACACACCTTTTTAAATGCAGGATTTGTGTTTAAAGGAAGAACAGTGTTTGAGGTTCATGTCAGTTCTATGGACTGCACTGTTCCTTATTTAACTATGACAGTCTAAACACAATTTTTCATTTGGAGGCATCTTTAACAGAGAGCACAATAATGGAGGATGCCATGAAAAGACTGCATGAGTAACTGTGAAGAATGAGGAGGATTTAGTTGGCCAGTATGTGTTCTGTGTGAGAATGTTTCAAGCTCACTGACTGTTCTGTGTGTTCTAGGATATCTGTCCGCTCTATGTGCATGCTCAGGGGCTTTAATGCACAATATAGTGTTGTGTGTGTGTGTGTGTGTGTGTGTGTGTGTGTGTGTGTGTGTGTGTTTGCGTGCGTGCATGCTCTGAGGCAAAGTTATGTTACAGGCTCTCTTGTGTATTGGACTCTTGAGTGAAGCGTTATTAATGTGATTCTTCCACATCCCTGATGTGTCAACATACCAGAGGCCTGTCCGCCAGCTCGAGTCCCCCACTCACTAATCTCGCACACAGCTATGTTGAACCTCATTTTCATAGACATATGAGCACACACTCCCTCAGTCCCTCACTTACTCCCACACCCTCAACAAACCACTCAAAATTGTAGTAAAAGCATTCACATACATATGCCACAATGCCAGCAGTCTGGGTTCAGCCACTTCAAACCATTCAACACACATATGGAAGCTCTTTCATTTACAAATTTGTATGCACTTATTTTACAATATTGTCCATGAATCTGAGACTACTCAAAAATGATCAATAAGTATCATGTCAGGACAAAAAAAATGACAGAAGCCACAGAAGGAGACTTGCTTTCTGTTGTTTTTGAAAGAAAACTGGAGGGATATTTTTCAGCATGTCTAAAGTGAAGTTGTTTGTATTTTTATTCTTCAGAAGATCCAAGTAAACCCATCACATTCAATGATATTAAAGTCTGGGCTTTGGGGTTGGCTAGTATAAATTTAAGTTTTAATTTTAAACAGTGCGTTCTGTGCATTGTGCATTATATGGTCTGTCTAGACTCTGTTGCAATGAAAATTCTACAATCAGAGGGTCACAGAGAATCACAGAGAAAATGATGTCACCAAGCTATTGACTATTAAATTAGTTGACAACCAAGGGCACCGGACAAAAAATTTGTTGCCTGTGACACTAATAGCAAACATACCTAATAGCGTGTTACACCTCTGCGAGCACGAATAACAGCTGAGATTCAGACACTCTTACATCAAGGAATTGCACAGTCAGTGCCTGTAGACTGGGATTTGAGCCACTGCTGGTAGACCCGTATGACCGTACGCTTCCATACACCTGCAGATTCAGCTGCGTCCTTCACACTATGGTCTTTGGCACGCCCAAATGCAGTCACTCTTTTTAGCCAATCATTAACATCTGCTTTGGAGCCATTTTCCAGACATGGAACAAGACATTCACTGCACTGTACCACCTCTTCTCAATCTATGAATCCTGTCTCTCACACCCTGTGGGTATTTATGGCCCAGTCCTTGTGCCATGCCATCCGCAGGAGCCTTAAGTTACAACCACCTTAAACCAACAAGGTGACTGTTGTTTTTTTTTTTTTTTTCATTAAGCTTCATTTGGCAGGCGATTTTAGTCAACTTCCAGGGTGATAGCACACCATGTCACAGCAAAAGTCATCTCAAGTTCATTGTTCCTCAGTGGCCTTCGCAGTTACCTTATCTGAACACCTTTGGGATGTGGTTAAACAGGGGATGCACAGTGCAAAAGTACACCTAAAAATCTGCATGAATTAACATGAACCAGAATCATCTTGTGGAATCTTTGCCTCAAACAATTAGGGCTGTTTTGAGAGCAAAAGGAAGCCCTGCCCAGTATTGGTATAGTGTTGTATGTAGAAATGTCTCCTGAAAAATTAATAACCTGTACTTAATGATTGTTTAAACAAGCAAAACAGTATTGTTTTTATAATGTAGGGAAAGTCACACTAGTATAATTGCCTGTGTTTGTCTCTCTAATGAGGTTCTCTAACTATGTGTATGTATTTGTTCTTATATTAGATGCTGAGAACGTGCTCTTTGCCGGATCTTGGTAAACTCTTCAGCGGCTTTACAGAACCTGATGGTGTTGCCACCCATGACAACAATCTGGAGATAGAAGACCTGGAGGACAAAGAGGATGAACAATCTGAAACTGAAGAGTGAGAAACGTTCACTTTTAAGCACAGGCAGGTGAACAGATAATAATCTAAATTAGGTTTCATTTGTGTTTCTTCTTCTTTCTTTCAGTGTATATGAGGATGAGGACCTGAGAGAGCTTAGAGCCTCAATGGAGAGACTGCTGCAGCAGCAGCGCAGCGACGATGATGAAGACGAAGATGATGATGGCTCTAATGGCAGCCCTCCTGATGAAGATGAGCGTACTGTGAAATCCAAGCCCGTTCCAGCAGTAAAAGGCTTAAATGGTGTCACAACTGAGGGGGAAGAAGGAGGTGAAGTTGACGACGATGACGATGATGATGATAGTGCTGATGTCAGTCGTGAGGAAGAGGAAGGAGGGCTGATGAGTAATGGACTTGATGCAGCAGAGGACGAAGAGCAGAACAGTGAGAGACAGCTCAATGAGGAGTGGCACTCAGGTAGGATGACACAGATCATGTTCCTTATTATCTCTCTGGACATGTAACACTGTTAGTGTTTACTACTGTTATTAAGTGTTTGTGTGTTTATCTTTGCATTTGCATATGGGAGCAGATGATGATGAGGAAGATGAGGAGAGTGATTCGGAGCAGCAAGACAGCATCTTCAGTCGTTTAGAAGAGCTGCGTTTCCATTTGGAACAGGCGATGGGCTTTGACCACTTCATCCAGGCCTACAACAAGATCAAGGTCTACATGCATGGATCAGCCAGACACCCAATTGATTTGAAATAAAATTCATCTGCTCAGGGAAGGGAAGTTCGAAGCACATATTACAAAATGTACTTCCCCAGATTGGCTGCAAGTACACATTCCCACCAGGGAGAGGTTTTCTACATAGTGCACCCTTAAATATATCGCAGCTGTTAGAACAAAATCCTGTATCAAAAAAATGCTAACTGTAGAGGAGAAAGAAACAAAAAATATATTTTATTTCTAATGCAAGTCAGCATCACCAGAACTTATTCCAAGTCATTTGGTGCCATTTCTTTTGGTCAGTTCATCATGAAATTTACACACAATGTTAAGAGCAACAGGTACTTTTACATTTGGTAAAAACTGAATAGTGACAAAAATTGAGAAACAAAGAGATATTTTAGATGGTGTATGTAAGTATTACTGAAGAAAAATTAGGCTTTTATAAATCCAACCTGTCCTTACATCCTTATCCGTCTGGATATCTCAGTATCCATCTGGACTTAGACCAAAGTAAGTCTCTCATTTCAGTAGCACTGCTACACTGTGGCATGTTCAGAAATTATATGCAGAATTTTAGCTCTTTTAATGGTCAGGTGCCTGTAATTTTGGTTAATGTCAGTAAAGTGTGGGTCTTAATGTACCAACGTCCAAATCATTGTCAGTGTTATTTATCTGTCATTGTCTGTTTCGGTAGGCCATCCATGAAGACGAAGACGAGAACATTGATATGGGCTCCAGCATGGTGCAAAGCATTCTGGGAACTGAACACCAGCACCTGTATCCAAAGATCCTCCACTTGGTAATGGCAGATGGAGCATACCAAGAAGGTATACACCGGCAAATTCACTATAGAGTCTAAAGTGTCTGAGGTGTGAATTGAGCCTCAAGTCTTTGATATGAGAATTTCAGTCTCAATATTAGCTGCAGCTGTCAGGTTCAACACTGCTTTAAATAACCAATATTCAATATCCAATAGCCTTGGAATTACGGAAAACCCTTCAGTCTAACCCTTTAAGAATGGGAAATGAGGTGCTACACTTGCCTAAAATAAAGGGTCTAAACAACTTGGATTGGCTTGGAAGCTTGAGATCTGTAGGTGTAAAAACTGACAAGAAAAGCTAAATTGACTAATGCTAGCCTCTTTCCATTAAACACTTCATTTACTCCATGTAGCGCTTTATTCTGTCCTTCAGACTGAAGGGGTTCCTACAGTAAAAGGTTTGTTATTTGAAGCTGCCTCGAACCGAATACCTTTGCAAGCTGATTTCCCCATTTCTGCCTCCAGGCCTTGGTCACAACAACTCAGGGCAGCTTTTCCTATTACTTGCTCCAGAGACAGAGCAAGTTAAACTGGTGCTCTGGGGTAATACTTTACCTTTTCCTAAAGGATGAGTTGGACTGGAATGTCAGTGAAGCACTTGGCATTTATCACAGATAGTTTACTTATTAAAAAAAAAGCGAGTGTGCTGACAAGAAAAAAGAGCATTTTGCACTGTGGCAGTGACTACAGTTGCCAAGATAATAACATAATGTAAATTCACTACAGTACCCATTATGGAATGATAAGAATGGGGGTCTGTAAATAGCAACAATATGGCTATTATTTATTATTCAAAACCACCAGAGAACACACCTACGAGCCCAAGTCACAAGTCAAGTTGAACGTGGGTCTGAGTCTAATTGCAAGAAAGCTTGGGATGACTCGAGTCATCTCAAGTCCCCATTTCTCGTACACACACGCAGGCTTCATCCAGAAACCCTCAGTTCTCAAGTTCTTGCTTTTTCAGATCAGTACAGATCCTCTTCTCCTTGACCCTGAAACAGATTTTGTGATGCTATCTTGCAGGCTGTCCAAATGCCAAATGAAGAAAACTAGAATGAGAAGGCCACAAGCCAATTTAGTGCTGGCCCTGTGTAGCTGTTAATTGTCTATCAGGAGCATCATGCATGCTTTAAAGACATGTCGGTCATAGGTATTGCTATCCCCATCACCGATAATGATGTGGTATCGGTGCAGCACTGCACATTACGATATGCTCAGTCCATCAACAGCCGAAACTGATCACCCCTCCCATTTCTTCAATTACTGGTTGTTTGCACCATTCCTCCTCTTCTCAACTGCCCTGCATCGTTCCAGGGTAGTTGAGGGAGGACAGGAGCAATAGCAAAAGTTTCTAGGGGCAGAGATGCTTTTCATCAAAGTGAGAGTGTGCTAGAGGAAAAAGGCCCTCTGCAGGCGCTGTACCATCTGTGGTGCAGGAAGGTGTGTACAATACAAACCTTAGGGCCACAATTAGGAGGCTGTAAAATCATTTTGGTTTGCATCTAATTTATGATTTACTCCCTGTGATTTCTGAAGATTAAAGATTCTTTTGATCTAACCATTTACATCATGTTGATGTAAAACAGCAGATACTTAGATCGCACTGTTTGTAAACAATGATTGTGGTTCATTATACGGTAATAACTGGCTTTCATCAGGGTCACATTATAAAGTTCACTTTGACTAGAACTTTCTACTCTTAACATGCAGCTCTCTCTCTGTCTCTGTCTCTGTCCTCCCCCTCTTTGTGTTTTCCACCTTTTTTTTCTGTCTCTACAGATAATGATGAATGAGGCACTCCTCCATGCCGCCGGCTGCCTTGGACAATCTGCTGGCAGAATGAAGTCTTCCCAAAATGCTGTGCATGAAGCGGAGAAAGTATGTGTGTGTGTGTGTGTGTGTGTGTATGCAGAGAGCGGCTGGACTGGGGCCTGCTTCCGCATGGCCAGTTTAGAGTTCACGGATGACTATCCTACTTCCATGACCAGCATCTAAAGCACTGCTGTGTAAAATATGTATATGATTGAATATTTAACCAAAGCCTAACTGTGAGAGGATGTGTGAGGTATGTTTGTTTGTTTCTAAGTGTTGACAGGTTGTGTGCGAGAAATTCTCACTACACAGTATTTCCTAACAGCTGAAGCCATGGTAGAACTGGGTGGCCTACGTCAAAGGGCAGGGGTCAGGTATCCATCCAGGAACAGGTGCTTACTTATGACACGAGGCAGACCTCGGCTTCATAACATCCTAGTGTCTTGTTGTACCACACCTCTTTTTCTACTTTTTACAGGACGAAAAAAACCCTTTCCACAGAGTACATGCAGGCACTGTTCTTTTCTGCACTTTCCTACGTTTCAGAGACTCTTCAGTTCGGTCACTCCAAGACAGGATGGTGTTGCTTGAAGCTTATTTACACGGCATACGAAAAGCAGCAACATAGATGCAATGACTGTGTTACTTAAGTGTTAATCGAGCGTTCATGAATAGCCTGTGCATGCATTATACACGCCTTGCGCTGTTGCACTGCTGTCGTGATGTAATGGAATGTCATGATAGCGCCTACTTCTCTAATGTGGTGCGTTGTTCAATGATGTACAGAATATTGTCTGGAGTAGAGGAATGGAAAGAAGATCATTTAAGTACTATTGCTGTCTGCTATAGACAAAGAATGTTTATCTTTGTATTAATAAATAAATGCTTACTTTTTTTACGTTCATATTTGGTTCTTGTGTTCAGTGTTGTAGTACTCCAGATCGTACACAAGATCTCAACCTCATTGCACCTGTCTTGTCAGCGTAAGGTGGAATCTGAAATTGTCAGCAGCCGTGTATGTTGCCTCCATCTGAGGTACCTGGAAACTAAATTATTATTGAATATCAGCAAAACCAGAATAAACAGAATAAAACAGCCGATCAAGTGTTCCAAATCTTTGCAACTCAGAGATCACACAAACGATCACGAAATCTTCTGCGGAAAAGTTTTAGTTTGGTTTCAGACTCTACTACTTAAAGTCTCTTGACTCTGACTTAATGTGTCCCAGTCTTGGTCGTGACTTGGGACTCGGCTCCAGCGGTCTTGACTACAGTACCATTTGTGTTATACACAAGTCCCGCATGGCCTGGAAGACTTTGGAGACACCTTTCCCAGTCATGTAAAACGCCAGGAAAATGGAAAAAACTGGATCATCTGGTCGCACCCAGAAGGAAGTGTGGGGTTGCAGTGCTAGTGGGAAGGAAGATAAAGGTTACCAGGAACAATAAATGATGATAAATTGAGACTGATATGGATAATATTTACTGAGCTACACATACAGAAGTAGGGTCTCTCAGTATGGCGTTGGGCCGCCATGTTTGCTAACACAACATGCCAGACGTCTCGGCATGGAGTTGTAGAGGTTCCTAATGGTGCTCTGTGATAATCCATCCCATGCAACTTCAATATTCTCACACAGTTCCTGCAGATGTTGTGGTAGTGGTGGTGGTGGAGTGATACCAGGCCTTCTGGCTGTGTGAGGCGTGACAGAAAACCATTCATCTTTGTGCTGACCACGGTGCCACGTCTCCACCAAGACAAAAGTGGAAGTCGTTACTGAAGATCCATGACAGCCTTGCACGACACCATTGCAGGTGTTAAGGGAAGTCAGCGTAACGGCCTGCGTACATGTAGTCCTGTAGTATGCAGCCGTCTGCCAATGGTGCTGGCACTAAAAGTATGGCTCATGGAAGGCGTCAAACCTACCCACCAAGTTTCATTCCTGTCGGTCGAAAACCATGCATTTCCATTGTTGTTGAGTTTTACCTCTATATGCAGCATTTAAACACAGCAGCTGCTGTTTACACTGTGCAGAAATTCCATGATTTCTCAATTGGACCAACAGAAATGGCCCGAAAGCGCTCTGAATTGACTTACATTAAAGTTGAATGAGGTTTTTGGCCTCTTCTGTAAAGTTACCATTTTGGAGATGCTTGTTTTCTTCTGGACAGCGACAATGTATATGTACATAGATTTTCTAATAGGCTGCCATGTTTGTTCTTGTGTTTTTAAGTTATGTGATAGATGGAGTAAATACTGTATGTAATTGTGATTCTTTAAATCAATAAAACATTGTTGGTCATCTTGACCTTCAGAAACATCTAGAATGAAATAAAATGAACAAAGAGCACACTGATACTACAATATACACAGGTGTTATGAATACATCCAAATCCTGCTGAATGCTTATAATGAATCATTTCTACATTTATTAGCTCTGCCCTACATTTTCATGCACCACAATTTTCCACATGTAACCAAAGACATTCATCTGAATGACCAAAGCTACAGCTATTTTAGCTATGTAGCCCCTAACAGTGTTATGCTAAACATGAGTGAATATATGAATATATGAGTTGGGTATCAAGGACTTCTGATATGAAGGGTATGTATTTAGACCCTACCACTCCATATGTTGATATGACACCTGTATGATAAACCCTATGCAGTCCATGGCGATCCAGCAAAACAAGGGGACATAGGAGAAGAAACATAGGATAACTGGAATTCTGAACTTTTTGGGAAATTTGGTTAAAGGATGTAGACAGATGCAAGTCTAATTCTATTACACACTTCACTGAGAAGTTGTCAGAAGTTGTTTGGAAGCCATGGAAAGTGTATAGCTCTGCTTGTGTGTCTTGTAGCAACCTAAGATGACCCAACTAAGCTCCAACCTTTTTCCAGGGTTTTGTTCCAGCATCCAGATTGGGTGGGATTTTTTCCAGTATATGAAACATGATTGGACCTGCATCTAGTCACGCTCTCCCATCAGAAAACAGGTGTGCAGCTGTCGCACATGTGCCACTTGGAGCAGAATCGGGGTTTCCACCGAATTCAAACTGACGCACATTCTCAGACAACCGCAAAGCAGCACAGCCTGTGTGTGTCTGTTCCTGGAGCCATCTCTGTATCCAACGGACAGCTTTTCCCTCCCACTCCCCCGCAGTTGATAAAGCTGTGTTCTCACCTCAGGCCATTTAATGTTATGTTTTGGATTTGGAGCTCTTTATACCTTAGATCTGACTTGTAGAAACCACTAAATTACTACCAAGTGCTAATTTGGTAGAATGATATGCTTTGTTTGTGGGTTGGATGGTGGGTTCTTGCTCTAGCCTAGCGTTCTAACCCAGCACTTCAGCTTGTGCTTCAGAAGTTTACTCTCAGGTTTGCTCTCAGTCCCGTTTTTAAAGGGCACATGTCATGGAAAAGCACACTGCTCTGGCCTTTTCAAATGAGTTTGATGTAGTATGTCAATATTGTTAGTTTCTTTGTTAATGTAAACCAGTGAATGATAATGTGGTCACCTTATTACCCAGCAGAGGTTTGGTTCCAGCCATTTGCTTTGTAAATATGAAGAGCACCCATGCTTGCGGAACCCCTTTGAAAGGGTAGACTTCTGCGGAACTTGATCATTTACAAACTTCCCTGAGGAACTTTTTTATCCTGCAAGGCTTTATAAACAGGCGAGTCACATTATTATGACCACCAGTTAATGTCCAGAGTAGCACGACGATTGAGGTGGTCCCACAGGTGCTCAGTTGGGCTCCAGTCTGGGGAATTAGGGGGGCCAGGGTAGTATTAGAAGTCTTGGTCATGCTCTTCCAACCAATGTTCCAGGGAAGACAATCAGCATGTATGGGTGTACATGATCTGCAAGGATGGGTTCACACCCAATTCAGTTGAGAGTGCCTTGCACATGATGATGTATTATGTTACATATTTCCTGAACCAATGAGTGGCTTAGCGTTCTCCGCGCCCCAGAAGGATAAGCGGCTTAAAAGATGAATGAATGAATGAATTAATATATAAATAGAAATTAAATGATTATATAAATAACTAAATACATGCACATTTCAGTTCAGTTATGCATTTAATGGATGAACACCAAGGTTTGGTCAAATTCCACTTTGTCAATTTGACACATCGTCTACAGTGTTTTGTATATGACTGTAAGTGCCTAGACAAATTCTTAAAATAGCTCCTTTTAGTCCTACAAGTTAATCTGGAAACCCCCCAAAACCTTTGGGGCTCACTCTACAAAAGAAGTCCCCTCAGGAACCTAGAGCTGAAGGGTGATGCTTGACAGAACCAAGTAAGGTAGTTAGAGGTTCCTTCAAAAGCTTGTAGTCTACAAACGGGTCCTTCATTGACTGCATTAAATGGGGTTACTCATTCATTCATTCATTTTCTAAGCTGCTTATCCTTCTGGGTCGTGGTGGGGGGTGCTGGAGCCTATCCCAGCGCTCACTGGGCAGAAAGCAGGAAACACCGTGCACAGGCCACCAGTCTATCACAGACACACAGATAAGCGCATTCACTCATACACTCGCACCTAGGGGGCAATTTAGCATCTGTGATTCACTTGACAGTATGCATTTGGACTGTGGAAGGAATCCAGTGCAGACACGGGGGGGAACATACAAACGCCACACAGAAAAGACCCCAGCCAGGAATTGAATCCAGCCCTTTCTTGTTGTGAAGCAACAGTGTTTGTTTGCTTGTTTGCTTGTTGATTAATCAACTGAATATTCATGGCACCTTTAGTAGTTACACTGTACTCTGTAAGTTATAAGGAGTGTTTCAGTCTTGGTCATGTAAAAACGCTACATCCAGTAAATCCACATAACCGTCAGAAGCAGACCTCAGGATTAAAATCAAATACAAGACGTGTGTTTGATATGGGCCCTTCAAAATATTATAAAATGGTGCAATGTTCCTGTTTTGCCTTTCCCTCAGCTCATTTACCAGCAACAGTATTGTGTTTACACACTCAGCTGGACTGGTTACTCTCACTCTCCATCTACTTCGTCGAAATGAACATGCGGGACAAGCACTTACCATACCAATCTCTCTCCGAATTTCATTTCTCCCTTATCTTTTTCACCAATTTTGGTATGTTCCACTGTTACCTGTTCAAGGCAGAATCAGTCATACTGTAAATGAGGCCAGGGGCGAAAACAATGGAGGGCAAAATGGTTCCATGGTGATGGAAAATATATTTGGCGTTATTTGGCTGATGCCCAGGAGAAAAAAAAGCATTGGAATTTGCATTTAATGCCAGTCAAATTACAGCAGCTGCTTTCATTACCCCTCTAAAAAAACAGCGTGAGGCAAAAGTGCCTGGATGTGGAAGTGTAATGGTGGATATCTAAAAAGGTTGGAGGTTTAATCACAAAGGGATAATCCAGAAGAGAAGTCAAAAAACCAGGCCAAGTCAAAAACATGAGGACAAAGACCAGATACATGGAGAAGACAAACAGCAAAAGTGAAAAGACAGGCAAGGGTCGAAACCAGGAGGGCAAACAGTCCAAATTAACAAAGTACAAAACGACAATCAAAAGACTGGGTCAAAAAACAGAAGCAGGTGAAACGCGGGAACGCAGAAAACAATAAACATCGCTAAGTATGCAGACAGAATGTCCCATCCCTATGTTTTACTGATTAGCAATCGTTGCTAGCTGTTTTTAAGCTCTTTGGCAGCACTATGGACATACTGTGGTCACAAAAGTTGGGTGTAGCTTCTGCTCATTTCCAGAGCCAAGAATAAGCTTTGCAAATGCCAGCTTTGGATTCACCTGTGTGGCAAATCTGCATGATTTTAAAACGCACCTATGTTTGCTAAAAGGTGAGTCATTTAATCTTCATGACTTTGGTAACATGAACAAGTCTGATGGAGTAATACGCAGCGTGACTTCACACACGTCTGAAAAGCCTGATGCTGTGAAAATTGTTTGCTTAAGACCAACTTTTGTGAGTTACTGCGTTAACCATGTTATCTGTGCATTCAACCAATATGGCTTCAGTGTTGTACAGTGTTGGGTACAGTAGCAGGAGTTAAAGTAGAGATCCCCCCAGGTAAAATATCCCTCCAGTGTCAGTAGAAGTTCCTCCTTTTAGACCTCCACTGGAGTAAAAGTACTAAAGTATTTACCTTCAATTGTATGGAGAGTAACAGTAACCTGATTTATTATGGCTCTAATGTCCTATTATCATTTCTGGAACAAGACTCTTAATCAGCTCATTTTAGGTGAAGAGACTCTAGTGTCTCTCAGTCCACCTGTCTATTCAAGTGATCATAAGCACAGAACACTGAAAGAGAACAGTTTCCATTGGCTAGAACCAAGTGGCTATAAAATAACTTTTTGCAAACAAGCAGTTAGTTTTAGTTTAAGATTTATTTGCAACTTACTTTAAGTTTAGGTTAAACAAGTTTAAGTTTAATAAAAACTTGTTTTAAACAGGTTCACAAATGAGTTTTCCTTTGCTATATTGCATCTATAGGTCTCTGTTTATAAACATAAACTAGCCAAGACACATTTACTATAAAAGAAAAAAAAGACACTCGCCAGTCACGAGTGCATGTGTACATATTTCGGTCTATATATTTTGTGCTCTATTTACCCACAAAGTCAAGAACTATATGTTTGATCTGTTCACTAATGCTTTGATGTGTGATTGTCAGTTAGTATTTGCATTAACCCCATCCTAATTTACCTACCTTCCTCCAGGTGGTCCTTGATGTAGTCCAGGCCTGATATGGACATTTCCATGGATGCTAAGAAGCCATGAATAAGCTTGTTTCGTTTTGACATGTTATGTGTTTTTATGCGCACATAAGCCAAAAGTCAAAATTTGCATAATGTAGTGGAGTAAAAAGTTTGATATTTGAGTTTGATATGTAGTGGAGTTAAAGTACAAAGTTGTCCGAAATGGAAGTACTTCAGTAAAGGTACACAGAAAAATACTTAAGTACAGTAACTAATTACATTTACTTTGTTACTGTCCACCACCACCTGCACAGCAGGCATTTCTTCCAAAACAGTGGATACGTCCTTCTGAAATGACCACACTGCGGTCTTGGATGCTACATATCATGAAGGTATCTCTTGCTGTGTACTGGAATATTTGGCCATCATCTGGGTATCTTTGACTTATTCGTGTTGGTCACATACTGCATACATCTTACTACTGCTGGGCATAATGTGTGTGCAGTACGTGTGCAGTATGTAGTAGGCAACTTCAAACACACAGGCCTAGTCATTTCTGGGGGTGTGGCCTGACTGAGCTGGATGTGGTTTAGACTGCTGGGGTGGGGTATAGGCTGTGGTTGTGACCAGAGTCCTTGGAACCACAGGGAGTGGACAGTAGGATGGATCGTGTGCAGGAGAAAAGCTGTTACCTCTCTCCTACCGCCCGTTCCACTACAATCACCCCGCAAAATCACCCCATTCATCAGCTCACGGGAACAAGGCATTAATAATCCACTGTCTGGGTCAGATTCGAGGCAGCAGCCTGTTGGCAAATGGAGAGCAACTCTGTCCTCTCTAGTATAATTGCCTAAAGTCAGTAGAGATAGACTTGTGCTATAATCTAACACCATCAGCACTCCAGCAGATCTCACTGCAATAGTATTTAAATGAATCTTTCTTCTTTTTATCTTCTATTATTTGCATCCTAACTGCATTCTGCAGCACATAGAAGGGTGAGTTCCACTTTTGAGTTCCTCTAAGTGTTTGGGCCCCTATGCAAAACTCAGTAACTACTATTTATTTGTTTCATTTCCAGTCAAAATGGCTTATAAGGGTTTTATTTTGTGTGCCAGAAATAAGGCAGAAGTGATGGAAAACGATATTTTAATCCTCAGTAAGGTGTACAATTTGAAGGATAACAATTCTTAAGGAATCAAGAGTATTTGGCATAGGCCACGTCCTGGGCCCAGGTCTTGAAGCATTCAGACCCTTGCAGATCCTGCCGGATGTGGGTGGAGCCTCAGAATGTGATGAAGACAGAACTTTGGAGGTGTAGAAAAATATCCCTGCATTTCGTTAAAATACTGAAAGCAAGTTTTGTGTAAGGAATGGAAGCTGTAATAAAGGTGATGCTTCAGTGTTCCCAAATCCCAGTATTTTTCACATACCGTACAGTTATATTCTCCCACTTTCTGAAACTCTCTGTTAGAGCTCCTGTGTCTTTAAGACCTGCCACCACCCAATGAGCCCAGTGTGCTCTGATTGGTCAGCTTGTCCACTCTGTTCTGATTGGTCAACCTGCCAGAGCGGTTCATCCTGCAGAGACAGCCTGCAGTAACTGATGTGTGAAGGTGTACTGAGCTTGCCAGCAGGTGGGCAACAAGTACTGTGTTACAAAATGACATCACCTAACAGAGAAAAAGGCTGTCAATCCAATTTCAGGCAGCTGAGTTTCTCCCTCTGGCGTGTACTTTAGGCTTTATCTCTTTGCAGACTGTTTCTAAATCAAATATGCTTCTTCTTCAAACACAAATCCTGCATTATAGTGAGTAACAAAATTAATTTACTTTAATTTTGTGTTAACCTTGAGATCAAAAGCAAGTAGCTAGTATATGTATTGCTAGCGAATGGGGAGCTCCAAGTAACAAGCATAATGAAATAGTCTGACAACCAAGCTATTATACACACAGCTACATTTTATTCCTGTGGCTATTAAAATATGTGCATCTTGGTATCTCTTATCTAATTATTCATGAGCTCAACAAACAAGGCAGCTCAGTTTATTCTAGAGCTAAATCAAAGTAAATGAGTGTGTCAAACTGGATCAGGTCATTTTCACCCTGATCAAAGGCATATGCCTTCTATGTAGACATCAGAGAACAATTTAAAATACTGAATACATGCATTTTTAGGCACTTTTAATGTATATCCTTGTTATCTTAGTGAGAAAGCTAAACCACCAGCAATTTCAGCTTACTGGTGCGGCACTAGGCCAAGTTTAGAGTATAAGGAGCCTGTTAGTATTATTTTCTATATCATAAATACATTTTTGAACTGTGCTTTATTTATTCAGGTAGATCAAACTGCACTTAGTGTCTTTATTGCTAACAATTACCACTCAAAACTGATTACTTAGTCAGCTACATACCATCAACACTCTACTACACACCGTATGGAGCACTGTTTACTGTCTGTGTCTTCCATGTTCGTTCCCTCATGCCCCTCCTTGCTGAACACGGTCTTTCTGAGGTCTGAGTGAATTGCCTGTATATTGTGGTGAGTGCTGCATAACAGCCTGTAAAAGCAGGTTCAGTTACCTCCTGCCTGAACCAGCTTCTCTCTGTACATGGTCCAGATTTAAAGCTTGAATCTATAATTTGGTTTATATGGTTGCGGCAGTTGTCATGACCACGCAGTGAGGAGGTGTACGAGCTGTAAGGGATCACTGAATCCATTATTCCGCCTGTCAGGGTTTGCTCATGTTTGGAGAACAGTGCATTTGTCATCTTTCTTCTCTCTCTCTCTCTCGTTCACTCTCGCTTCACTCTCCCAATAACACAGCTGTCATTTCCGTAACAAGTACGCCTTGTGTGCACTCATAAGCGAGAAAAGAGCTTTTTTTTTGACCAGAGGCAGACCCTTGTCTGAACAGCTGGGGGCCCCACTCTCCTCCCCAATCTATGTATCTATATATTCTAAGAATGATCATAATTAGTACTTCATTCATCTTGATAAGGAAAGGATGAAAGAAAACTCTCTCTGACAAATAAGATTCAATACGGGCGGTATACTTGAGATTCTTCCTGAGGTGTGAGTTTTGTCATAACTGTGATACTAGTACGCCACAAACACATGCGAACGTACAAATAGGGCGAACCATACTAACAGTAGCCCATTTAGCTGGATGGCTGAGCCAGAGGTTTTCTGCCACGTTTTAAAGAACAGCTGGCCCTCCATTACCTCCCGCTCTTTAGTCTGTTGTATCTGAGGTAGTCTACTTTGATTTCAAGGCAGTAGACATAATAGAATGCTCAGCTTTTTGGTGTTAACCTTAGCCTAACATGTACACCAGATCATAAAGGCTTGACTGCACTGCTGTGCCTGATCCACTTGTATCAGGGCAACACACACCAACACACCACCACCATGTCTGTGTCACTGCAGTGCTGAGAATGATCCACCTCCCACATAATACCTGCTCTGTGGTGGTCCTGACCATTAAAGAACAGGGTAAAAGGGTAAATAGAGTATACAGAGAAACAGAATAGACTACAGTCAGTCATTGTAGAACTACAAAACGCATCCATATGGTAAGTAGCGCTGATAAAACGGACAATGAGTGTAGATACAAGGAGGTGTACCTAATAAAGTGGCCGGTGGGTGTATATTTCAGATTTACCTTGCTCATTATAAATAGTGAAGACATGTCCAAGAATAATACACCACTGTTAACGTACAAAAATAGGTTTACTTCTAAAATGGTATGTATCGAAACTGCCAGAAATACTGCCCACCACTAGCTTGGGGGTCCTGCCTCCTTATAACGCTTATAGCTAAAAAGGTCCTTCTTACTACTACAACAGTTTGGCGAAACATCAAAATAGCACAGTTTTCCATCCACTCCCCGTCACCCCTAATGCAGTAATTTAGCCAAGAACTGTTTGGTGTATTGATGACATTGGTAGAGTGATGTATAACCCTATGTTCACACTAGCAGGTGACAAGACGCTTACATCGCCCCAAGTTTGTCACTTGGAGGCATGATTTTGAGGTCGCCCGCAAGCTCCAGGAAAGCTAGCTAGTTTTGAAAGCACGTATTTGAAACATAACTACTCACATACATGGCTAGCTTTACTGGCTCGTTAGCATGCTGGCTAATCCAGCTAGCTATCAAGTGACCTAACTCATTAGAGACACCAACAATATCCGCTACTTTCTTCCACGCTTCATTCTTCTGTAAATGTATATGTACAAAAAGACGCATCATATAAAATGGGAAAAGTAGAAACAAAGGTTATAAGCTTTTATTCTTTGTTTATCTACAAATTGTGGAGAACTGGAATGAAATGCTAGTAAGAACAAAGTGTTCAGACAGCAGATGTGGGGGGACCTCGGATCCCCATTCCTACTATTGGTCTAGAGAATTTGTAGGAGTCAGTCGTTTACAATGTTGCTTCACCGCATCATAATTCATTTGCAGAAAGTTGAGAAAATCTCAGGTATGTCCCAGTTTGCCACTTAACACTAATACTAACTAGTGTATGAGTATGTAGTATATAGTACAGCTAGTAATGTCAAAGTTGAGTATACTCAGAAATCCACAATGCACACTTACAACCAGGTGAGTTTTGAGTATGGTAATGATGGACACTATTGTTCCACAAAGCAACAGGAAACGGAAAGAGAGGAGCTTCCCGCTTCTGGAAATTTGGTGAAGATTTGCACTGCAAATGCCATAGCATATGAATTTACAGAATTATCATACTCAGCAAATCAACAGTGACCCCTTATGTGAACTGAGGATGGATGGATTGCTGTCCTGGAAGTGATCACTCCCATCTGGATCAGTCAGAATTACTTTATACTGATTTGCAGCAAGCCCTCTTCTAAGGAGGTGAGGGACCCAAACCGAGGCAGCAAAATCCTCCCCCACAGCATATCAGAGACTCTAGATTTCCTCACTCTAGGGGTCATCCATTCTGTTGGTGGACCACTCATGCACTCACCCTTGTGTGGAGAAGATGACTCAGCTAATCCCTTTTTTCCATCTCTCTATAAAGCAGTGCTGATGATTTTGCACTTCTGAACTCTCAGATGTGCATCTGTCTTTTGTAATAAGGGGTTTATGCACTGGAACCTACAATAATATCCCTCCCTATGTACTTGTGGATAGACTGTTCTTGTTGACACTGTCTGATCATGTCCTGCGTTGACATGCTCAATCACGTGCTCTTCTGTTTTTGCTTAGCATCACAGTCATTTAATGTGCACTTCCAACCCCAAAATCCTGCTGTACTTGCTGCTGTCTTTCCCATAGATCTAAATGCACATGCCAGTTTAGTCACTGTTCCTATAGAAATACTAGCCAGGTTAGCAACACTTCTTTTAAGGTTTCTTTTCTTTTTTCTATCTCAATCAAAACACATTTGAGGTCAATTAAGCCTGCTTGGCATTTTTGTACATGCCACAGCACATGGTAGGGTGCTAATTGTAGTGATGGGGAGTCGATTCCAAAAGAGTTGATTCTTCCACTCCTGCATGTCTGGTCAACTCAAGACTGGGAGTCAACTCCTTGCTTTTTTCACCGTAATCAGAGGGAAATTCTGACAGAGGAAAGTGTAAAGCAGGAGAGAGTGTGAGTTAGAGTAGTGAGAGGTTGAGAGGTCTTCATGGTTTGGGTCGAACAATTATTAGAAACTGTACAGGGGATGAAAACCAAAAACAAAGAATGTTCTGAGCTCCCTTTCCCCAGCTTTTGATTCAAATTTCCGTTCCATCTTAAATGGCGCTGCAGTAACATTATGGTGCTGGTGCACCATTGTGGCAATGGCTGCATCAAGACCAGAAACTGATGAATACGAAGCCTCTTACAAACAATTAAAAAATACTTTGTAATTTGTTTCTTTTTAAAGAATTACAGACTACGGTCATATTTTTTAGTGTACCTTTCTCCTGACTCCTCTGTACACGAAATAAACTGAATTCTCATCAGATCAGATAATCTGTAGCTACCATATTGCCAGATAACCCACAGTGACAGTGTACTAACACTTCATCACTTCCACACTAACCAGCCCCACAGCCCAGTACAACATAGCCCTATAGGCACATATATACAGCTACTCCCAACTATTTACATGTTTCTATTACTGACTGGCATGGTGTCCAGTGTTCTCCCAGGAGGCTCTGTGCTTGTCAAGCCCCATAGCTATGCCTCTTGCAAAACGAGCCAGTAGCGGGACACCACAGTATGAACATACAGCATGTAGAAGATGAAAAATATTTAAATCCTTTATTTCATCATGTACGCAGTGGATCCCAGTATTGCTCCAAAAGTGTTTTATGCAATTGCATGCTTATTTCAATGGGTATTCAAGCACTGAGAAATTGAGCTAAAATCCAGCTCTTTGCAGTGGCTTACTAGGCCACAGGTCGATCAAAGAACTTGGAGTATGCTGCTACATGACCACATGAACTGACCACACAACTGTAAAACAATTCTGATTATGATCAGCGTATTAAGTGGAAGTAAACACATTCATTTATGATCAGAAAGTAAACTAGTGAAACCTCCAACCAAATGTTCAACCATTAAATGTTAAACCATAATCTGAACAAGTATAGGCACGTATTGAGCAGTGCTAGGGAAAGTGAAGTGGAGCTGATTATGCTGGTACTTAATTAGCAGGTTAATATCTTAGCTCAACAGAACAAGTTAGATTTTCCATTTAGTTGATTTCACTTGCTCTGATTTAAGTCTTTATCCACTAAACTTGCACATATCAAACCTATGCTGTGGTGTATATAATTGTTTGAGTCTGCTCGCTAAGCAGTTCACTGCCTCAGAATTGAGACCTGTTCTCAACCGGTGTGTCAGTGAAGCCTCAGTGAGCTGGAAATTGAACTGTGAAGCTTTTTTTTTTGGTCTACCTGCTCGGCTAAGCTTTATAAGGTTTGAAAAGCTGTACCATGCTAAACTCTAGACACTGTATTTGAGAGTTTATAAGATACAGTCATTCATTTATGTATATATTTACTGTTAACTACATCTCCAGCATTGAGCTAGCTACAATAAGCTATGTCTCATTAGCATATTTAGTTTCAAAGCCATTTGCAGCATGTAAAACTATGATGCTGTGGGTTGTACTGAGAATTTCCATATATATACATTATACATATATTATATAAAACTACTAAATATCTATATAATCACTATAGGTCCTCCAAGAAGAGTTAACCAATTTAAAACATGCTTTTGAGAGCAGGGGGTCTTTAACTGTACAACTATTTCCTCCCATTGATTTAAACAGCGCTAATCTGACCATGCACAAGGAAAGAGTGGACACATAAACAGGTGTATGGAAGTGTATTTGCGCCATTCTTCCTGCATGTCACGCTGTTTATTTAGCTCTAAAAATAATCCATACTCCGGATTCAGCTGTGATTGGGTTGGTGATATATCAAAGGTGGACATGGTCTTGAGGGTCATCCAGGAAGCTACAACACCTTCTAGACCTTGCGATCTCTGCCCCTTTCTCTACCCCTCGGTGGTGGGGGTGTGGTAAATGTCTCCTGGCAACAGTGAAATATGACCTGAAGGCTCCAGCCAGGTCCAGCGGGACCCCACATGACAGCCAAGGGCCAAGGTGTCATAAATCAGCCTCTTTTATTACCCGCAACAACCCTCTCCCCCTCTCTCTCTTTCTCTGTCTCTATGACCCTCCCAGAATGCAGTGTCCTCAAACGGTGTGATCAATGTAAATCACTCCATTTTTATTGTTTTCTCTACCTCCCCACCACCCCTCCGCCCCTGCGCTCTCCACCCCAGCCCTGCTGTTTCACTGCAGTATTCTGTAATAGGTTGGCAGTGTGGACAGAACAGGCTGACAAGACAGTTCCAGACAGATTTCTGGAAGGGTTTTCATCAACAAAGATATACGCATAATGAACATATATAAACCATTTTAACTACAGGCTCGTTACTCAGTTATTAGGTTAAGATTTATTATTATTAGGTAACTATGAGAAGGAGGAACCAGCCCATGCGACACCCATGAAAGGGTTCTTTGGTACATTGCAAAAAGTGATTCAGGGTCAAGTGCAGAACCTAGTTGCTTTCGCATTTTGGAGGCATTGAATTTGAAATGAACAGACAGATTATTATTAATAATTTTCAATGCTTTTTTCTTTAAAGCAGCTTTATGCAAGAATGGGGTCTTGGGGTTCCTCCACAGTTGCAAAGTGTGACTTACTTTTACACCACTGCCGCAAATGTAAGTCAAGCTTGGAGCCCCGTATCAACAGCTGGGCACGTGCATACAGAATCTCTCTTCCTTCGCGTCTATGTGCATCGCACAGGCATATGGACAGATCACACTCGCAATTTCAGTTATTTCTATGTGTAAACAACTAGTGTTCATATGCCTGCGTGATGCCTGGTATTCAGCACAGCACAGTAATATTGCAGGATTTTATTACAGGAGTGAAATGAATTTTTTTCCGTGCACGCTCGCCTGAAACGGGACTGAGGTTTGGTGACTTTCGGGCTCTGGAAAAACTGCAAAAACTCTGTGAGAAAGGGATGAGATGGATAAGGTTGTAGCCCATGTCATAATCGTTCATAGATAACATTGGTGGGGATGTACACTTCGTTTTGCCGCCTTGCATCTTTTTATCGCTTTAGCTCTCACCAATGGGTTAAAGGCGGTTTGAAATTTACTCCTGTCCAGTCTCTTGCTCTGTCATTTCCCTTCCTCTGGCAACATCATTAGTCACTTCACATCCTCTGCCATGAGTCCATGTTGGGGATTCTGAGCTAGCTTCTTCTTATAGCTAGCTGAGGACCCATAGTTGTTGGCCTGTGATGTGGTGGAGTTCTCGTGAGAGGTCTTATGCCTATTCTTCCATAGCAGTATTGCAGGCATTGTGGGCCTGGAGTGGCAAGACTTGGCTTAGAGACACTACATAACATTTAATGTTTTCAGTTTTGAATACTACGCTATTGAGCAGGGGCCAGTCTATGAATATAGTCCGCTAACTTTAAGCATAGGACTGGTCTAACCTTGGATTTTCTGTCTCTGTCATTATGTCGGGCCATGTACTACATCAGGCTATGTCACGATGGCGGGGACAGGCTGAAGAAAAGTTAGTTTTCTTTGTGATGGCTGTGGTGTGAAATACATGAGAAACATTGCTTTTTAGTAGCAGAGAAATTAAAATATTAAGAATATAAAGCATTACTTTGGTAAGTGATAACAAGGGCAACAATATTGCTTTTTTTGGTTATATGCACTTTACTTTTTACATACATTCATCAGCAAAAAATAGAACGAGACAAGAATAAAACTTAGGTAGGTTTGAGAGACATGCAAATGATTCAAGTTTCACACCCAGCCATCCATGTGACGTAAGCAAGCAAGGGCCTTATCGCTGTACCTGACTGACCCAATAGCCACAACTGTAGATCTTCAGCGAGCATATTTTGCTGGACTTAATTATTATATTATTAATGAACGTTGTACTGTTTTAGAGCCAGCCTTATTTCCGGACGTTGTGAGTTCCACAGTTTACCAGTTAAGAACAGCAAGCCTGACTGTTTGCCTACGCTATATGCAAATGAACAAAGCAATAAATCTTGCTGTGTCATGTCTTTGATATTTCATGTGAACAGACTCTTGTGGTTTGGAACTTTCCCATATCCAGTTTCAGGTATAAAGTCTTGTAAATGCAGTGGCGAACCTTGACTACTAGGCCTAAACTCAAAAGTTGCCTGCTAGCAGATTCCAGTAGTGTTAAACTACCACATTCACTTGAACATTTGGCCATTCTAGATTAACTGTGTATATCTAAAGCTTGAAACAGACATACCTTGTAGCCATTTTGACTCACTGAAACGTATTGTTGAGGCTGCTGTTCATATTTACAGCTGGTGTACCTGCGGCTTCCTACGGATATTTCACAAACTAGCCAAACCCATTGGAAATCAAGCTGTGATTGGTTGAATCCTAACTTATAGTATTCCACTGACATCATTAACTCACACTGCATTCATTTTAATCAACCGACAGGAATGAAACTTGGTGGGTAGGTTTGACATCGTGAGACATGCGAAAGTTTCACGCTCGGATGTGCATATGATGTAAGCAAGGACGGGCCTTATAGCTGTACCTGACTGACCCAACAGCCACGATTGCAGACATTCAGCAAGCAGTGATGCCTTCCATGAGTCATCCTGTTAGTGCCAGCACCATTGGCAGACGGCTGTACTACATGCACACAGACCGCTACGACGACGACCCAACATCACCAAAGTTGTCATGCCAGACTGGAGTCACTTCGAATGGAGTGACTCAGAATGGATGGCAGCAGGTCATCTTTAGCGACGAGTCCTGAAGAACTTTATCACAAACCTATTATAAAGCACTGTCTCAGACATCTGGCAGCATATACATCTAACCATCTGATGTAATAACTTTCTGTGAGGGAGCTTTCAGAGGCAATAAACTCTTCAGACGTCTGGCTCCTATAATCACTACTGTAAACAATTCTGGCTCAGCAAGTCTATCTAGAATGAAGCATTTCACACCAGACTGCTCTGAACAACTGTGTTTACACATCAACCATTTAGTCATGTGGAATATTTTTGAATAACTGTATTTACACATGCAATTTTACCCTCTCTGTGTTAAAATGCATACTGTCAGTGTTTAAAAAGCACAGCCTTATTCTTTTTACAGCAAATGCTGGAGTAATGTAATGACTCCTAAACCAGTAT
Source organism: Semaprochilodus insignis (assembly GCA_034552555.1). Lineage (NCBI taxonomy): Eukaryota > Metazoa > Chordata > Actinopteri > Characiformes > Prochilodontidae > Semaprochilodus > Semaprochilodus insignis. The sequence continues at coordinate 6,614,589 of CM067481.1, forward strand.
GTCTGCAAATTGAGAGGTGCAAGCCTGGTTGCTTGCCTACATATTTAAGCAGATAAAGAAGGCAATAAATTCCACCTCTTCTTGGAAGGAAATGACTTGTAATTGATACTCCAAAGTTGCACACTGCATCAAAAAACTGGATGATTCAGATGTCTAGCATAATAGCTGCACAATGCTGAAATAAATATGGTATCTGAATTTTGATATGGAGGTTTTCAGACCCAGCTTTACAGCCAGTTGACAATAATATAGCTCTGCATTAAGAACTACAACACAGCTCATTGGTACAAAGGGTTGATTTCACCACATGCCATGTTTAGATGTGTGACATTATGACTGGATGCTCTATATCTGTGTTGAACAGGGACAGCTCACACTCGTCTTGTCTTTTGATTCTTCAGGGTGTCACACGTTGGAGGTCCCCTGTACTCCAACAGTTACGTGTAATCGTAAAATAAAATTGTAATAAATAGTTTTAAAAGACCTGAAAAGTGATATTATCCAATCTTTTAAGCAACACTGGAAGGCTGAGAATACAAATAAATCTATTCTTATGTGCAATATCTTATTGTGTCTGCGGCTTCACATTGTATTCTGTATTGTGTAGATTGTGAAGATTTTTGTGTATGTTTTGTAGATATTTGGGCAGAATTAGAAGATTTTTATGCAGGTTTTGTAGATATTTGTGTAGGATTTGGAGATGTTTGTCTATGTTTTGTAGATATTTGTGTAGGATATGAAGATTTTTTGCGTGTTTTGTAGATACTTGTGTAGGATATGAAGATTTTTTGCATGTTTTGTAGATATTTGTGCAGGATTTGAAGATGTTTGTCTATGTTTTGTAGATATTTGTGTAGGATATGAAGATTTTTTTTGCATGTTTTGTAGATATTTGTGTAGGAGATGAAGATTTTTGTCTATGTTTTGTAGATATTTGTGTAGGATATGAAGATTTTTTTGCGTGTTTTGTAGATACTTATGTAGGATATAAAGATTTTTTGCATGTTTTGTAGATATTTGTGCAGGATTTGAAGATGTTTGTCTATGTTTTGTAGATATTTGTGCAGGATTTGAAGATGTTTGTCTATGTTTTGTAGATATTTGTGTAGGATATGAAGATTTTTTTGCGTGTTTTGTAGATATTTGTGTAGGATATGAAGATTTTTTTGCGTGTTTTGTAGATATTTGTGTAGAATATGAAGATTTTTTGCGTGTTTTGTAGATATTTGTGCAGGATTTGAAGATGTTTGTGTATGTTTTGTAGATATTTGTGTAGGGTTTAAAAATGTTTTGTAGGATATGCAGATATTTGTGTAGGCATTGAAGAATAACAGAAGTAGCCTTATGCGCAAAGAGGATCCCAGTCCATTTTAATGGCAGCAACAAGTCTTGAGTCAATGACAACTGAATACAGGAAATGGGACTCACTCAGTTGCAAATATTCAATGGAAACTTGTTCATCTGATGTTTGCATCTGCACTGGAATGTGCCAGGGATTTTAGTCTGAGGCCCCTTGGAGGCAGAGGTCCCCGAGCACTGGCCACAGTGTCCCATCATCCACCCCTTTCCAAAAAATTGAGGTGCTGAGATTTTCCAATTTTCCTAACATCCATTCAGCCTTAAACAATATGTCAAACCAAAAACCAAAGGAGAAGAGAAAAAATGCAATGGAAATGTGAGCCAAAATGGGAATCTAATGAATAAATAAAGACTATCTTCTGAAAAGTACTTCATATTTTGCTGGACTTTACTCTTTTATTATTAATCTTCGTACTGTTTTAGCTCCAGTCTTTTCATACATTGTGAGTTCCACAGTTTATCTATCAGAACAGCAAACCTGACCATTTGCCTACACTATATACAAATTAACAAAGCAATAAATCTTGCTGTGTCATGTCTCTGATATTCATGTGATCAGACTCTACTGTCTTGTGATTGTAGTAGTGCTAAACTAACAGTCATTCACACAAACTTTTGGCCATTCTAGATTAACTGTGTATATCTAAAGCTTGAAACATATTAACTTAAATTTGAGCTTGAGTACATTTTGACTCACTGAAACATAATGTTCAGGCTGCTGTTCATATTAATAGCCAGCTTTTCACAAAATTAGCCAAACCCATTGGAAATCAAACTATGATTGGTTGAATCCTAATTTATAGTATTCCACTGACATCAGTAAGTCACACTGCATCCATTTTAATGGGTAAGTTCATGAGATAATAAAGCCATAAGCAATCCAGCAACAACAGTAAAACATTTTTTTTCTAAACACTCAATTTAAAACTAATTTGTCAAGCGTATTAATTCATACATTTGAGTGTTTTTATTTAAGTGATATCTTATTTCATTTGTTATTGTAGTGATAACAAATGAAAACTGAAATTTTAATGGTTGAGATTTCCTGCAGCATTATTATACTACCTCATTACATATTAATTAATTCAGTCATTTTCTAAGGCACTTGTCCTTCTAGCTCGCGGGGGATGCAGGAGCCTATGCCAGCACTCATTGGCCTGATGGCAGGAAACACCCTGGATAGGCTGCCAGTCCAGCACATGGCAGATACACAGACCTACACAGTCACACACTACAAGGGGGCATTGTAACATCTCTCATTTACCTGACTGCATGTCTGTCTCTAATTCACATGACTGCATGTCTTTGGACTGTGGGAGGAAACCAGAGCACCCGGGAAATCCACACAGACACATGCAATCTCTACACAGAAAAGACCCCAAGTGCCCTAGCTGGAAATCAAACCCAGGTCCTTCTTGCTGTGTGGTGACAGTGCTACCCACTGTGCCACCATGCTGCCTGTATTCATATACTACAAATAGCAGGAAGGCCTGGTGTCACTCCACCACCTCCCCTACCACAAACCCTGTGTGAGAATATTCAAGCTGCATGGGATGGATTATCACAAGACACCTTTAGGAACCTCTACAACTCCATACCAAGATGTCTGGCATGTTGCATTAGGAAACATGGCAGCCCGACACCGTACTGAGAGACACTACTTCCTACTTCTGTAATATTCTGAAATATTGCCCATATCAGTCTAAATGTATCATCATTTATTGTTCCTGGTAACCTTTATCTTCCTTCCCAACAGCACTGCAATCCCACACTTCCTTCTGGGTGCAGGTGTTCCTTTGATGATGTGTGTATTAATTTAAAAGTCACAGGCAGTGAGATTTCACACGACCACAACATACATCTTCACTTCTATTAATGTTACACATACACACAGGCTCAGACAGTACATGTATCTTTATTAGATTATAGTTATTAAGTTAGGATGAGAGTGGTAGATCATCCACATCCTTGGAAGACAGGTCCTTCAGCAACTTTTCCTTTTCAGTACTCTTTTAATGCCCTCACTATCATCTTAGAAATCATCTTACAAAGCACTTAAATGAGTAAATACTAATAAATGTATATATTGAAATGCTTTTTAAGTTTATGCACTTATTCTGAGATTAACAGATATGAGTGCTGGATTGGTATTGCTACGTAGAGCACTTCTGCTGTATTTAACTCTGTATTCTTCTTTCTTTTCTAGGGCAGCGTCTGAGGTCAAGGCGAGTTTAAGACTGTAAACTTCTTGTTTTCGCTAGGAAACATTCTCTGACTGAACACTTAGCATGGTTGTAAGTCGCTCTGGATAGGAGCGTCTGCTAAATGCCTTATATGTAAATGTAAAGCCCAATCCCATTTCACCCCTTGCCCCTAACATTTAGACCTACTCCTCTGTTTTGCGCGTTCACGTCTAGGGGTAGGGTGGTCCCGATTGCTGTTGAGATGGAGGGGTAGGGTGAAGTGTTAGGGCTACATTGCCTTTCAAACAGAGATTTTTCAGAGGCACACTCCAAACGGAGCGTTACGAGAAAATTCCCAGAATGCCCTGCGAATCATCAGCAAGATGGCTGCACAAGCGACCAAAGAGACCCATTAATATAGATATTTTGTCTGTTAAAAAGCCACTGTATTGTAGGATAACCATTGTAAAATCGTTTTTTCTTCATAACACACATAAAAATTGCTAGTAATACGCTGATGTCTTGGTCGCTACCTATGGGGAGGGTTACACTCGAGAAAACAAGGGGTATGGGTTAAAATAAGAAATGGGATTGGGCCTAAATCTCAGTTATCTGGGATCTGTTGCATGCAATTACACATTTCCACTAGAGAGGGCTCCAAATCCCCATCACTTCCATAGTGTAGCTTTAACAATGACAGTATTACTACAGTATAATCCTTCCAGAGTTCAAACATACAACAAGCACAATTATTAGATTTAATAAAAATGTACAGGTTTGCATTTTCACATGTTTCAAAAACTTATTAGACTCTCTCTGAAGGCCCAGACAGCCCTGAGGATTCCCCACTGCTCACAATGATGTCCTCATAGATAAATAGCCAATAAAACTATTCACTGACCCGACTGTATGATGCAACTCTGATGTTTACACTTTGAATGTGGCTTGAGGGGTGAATACAAGCTCAGATCTTTATATTCAATCCATGTATGTGTTGCAGCGGATACTTTTCTGTTGTTTTTTCCTCTTCTTATACATGCCATTGTCATAATACAGATCACCAAGCTATGGCTCAAGTCCCGAAACTGTTTCAAGACAGGGCTTGGGTTAGGGGGATGAAACCTGCCTTTGTTCAGGGAGAACAGAGGGAAATTCAGACACGAGCGCTTCAGGGGAATATGTGTTTCCTACTGTTATGTATTATATAAATCACATTGTGGAAGTGCGTGTGCTGAAATTCCAGGATAAAATAGTAAACAAGACAGGCTGTAGTGCCATAATTATATCTGGCAGACTTTATACAGCAATAAGGTGGTGATGTAATAGACAGGTTTACCTGGGTGTCGTGCTTGTGTGTGTGGTATGTCTGGCAGGCTGCTGGGAATCTGACCTTTGAGCAGCCAGGTGGAGTACCTGTTGAAACGCTTTGATGAGCAGAGCTGTGGGACCATTACTTCCAAAAGAGGGCAGAGCATTTTGACACTGTGTTCCTGTATTGCACTTGTCCACCCTTAATTAACACTAAGATACAGTGGACGAATTAATGTGTGGAACGTACGCACTACTATTTGAATTGTATTGTTTGCTACTGTAGTAGTTTTAATCTTTATTGTATCCCATTTATTGCTTAGATGCGAGAACAGCTGTTGATGACATCACTAAGTGTGGTGTAAAAAAGGATGATTCATTTCACAATTATCTCTCCTGGCCTACTTTTTTTCAAACCGACTAGATGGAACTACTAACTACTTATTAGCAAAGAGTTAAAGTAACAAGTTCTCTTTATGCATTTAAAGGGGCGTTCTAGCCTAAAACTAGCATTTAATACGATATTTGTTGTGTAATCCAGTATTCTGGATAGCAGCAATGCATCCCTGAGCCTCAACAGTTTGACAGCGTTCACAGTTTTGTATCCTTCTAGTATTACTTTCCACCAGTGTTCTCTCACTACAATACCCAGCATGCATTATGCAAATGCAGACAACTACTACAAATACCCCAACGACAATAAAGAAATCCTGACTGCCAGCTTATTTATTGATGTAGAGGCTAATGAATACAGATGTAGTAGCTAGCGTTCCAGAAGGCCCTGTGTCACTCCACCTCCACCCCCACTCCACAATCTGCAGGAACTGTGTGAGAATATTCAAGCTGCATGGGATGGATTATCACAGTACACCATTAGGAACCTCTACAACTCCATGCTGAGATGTCTGGCATGTTGTGTTAGCAAACATGGCTGCCTGACACCATACTGAGAGACACTACTTCTGTGTGTGTAGCTCAATAAATATAATCCATATCAGTCTAAATTTATCATCAATTGTTGTTCCTGGTAACCTTTATCTTCCTTCCCAACAGCACTGCAATCCCACACTTCCTTCTGGGTGCAGCTGTTCTTTTGATGATGAGTATATTTTTGCTCCTTCAGAAGCTCTACTCCCCAAATTCATGGACACCCATAGCCAAGGTGAATGACACTGGGATAGTAAACTTGTTATTTTAGATCTTTGTGGCCATTAAGCCCTTTGTCCATTGCAACAACTGTTACTGTGATGCTAACCAGTTGCTATCACAAACATTAGCAAACAGGACAAAACTATACTGACCTACTGGTTTAGGGAAATGGCAAACCTCCTCATCCATCTTCATGCTTTTCATCTTTCCATGAAGCTGAAGTCTGCTGGCTTTTTTCACCACCTACACATTAGGTTTAAGCTCCATTCTGGTGTCTAAGCTTTTTGTCCACGTTTAACCTTTCCACTCGTTTAACCTTTCCACTCGTAAAACTCGTTCCACTCGTGCAGCAGTTACATTCTGGCACCTCAGCTTCTTATTTGAATTTTCTTGTTCCTCCTTAAACAGTGCAGGAGTTACAGTCAGAATGTAATTGCATCTCAGGGAAATTCAAACAAGAAACTGATCAATAGAAAGAAAACTTCAGCCTCAACTCTCAGACGTCTCTTCACACAAACACCTCACTAATGTTAACATGGTTTGTCACCTTTGGATCTTCTTTGTCAATCTTTGTTCTTCAGATATTCCCCACTTTGGCTGTTTCTCAGACATCTCTCCTTCTTGACAATGTGTAGAGTCAAAGTCCAACCAGCAAGCTAATTGGCTCTTTTTGTTGAAGGGCAGGGGCTTTCCTGTTTATTTTTCAACCCGTCTCCTAATTTACAACATCTCTGGTTACACATAGACCCTCCCCATCCCCCTTTCATGTGCAAGAAGGTCTCCTGTTGCTCATTTGCTGGAAGAGTGTTGCTCTATCCAAGCCACTTTGGTTTTTTTTCCCATTTAATGCCAACATTTTTTCCAGCACACACACAGAACAGACAACTAGCAGGTCACGAGGAGATATTTGACAAAATGTGTACTGGATTAAAATCACATACTGCACCTTTAATCTGTAAAATTGAATTTCTGTTCTGTTGGCTCAGCACATATCCAGCTCCGCACAGCTCTCATACTGATATATGATATATGCTGTGTTCATTACTTCCAGAGTTTTATTGACCGTATACTTTTGTATTCCTCCTCGGGTAGCTGTACTTCTACTTTATTCAGTTTAGTTGTTTAAATTAAATAACTGAAATAAACTGTACCCAACGCTACTAAGAAGCATATTTCTCTTTGTACTATAGTACTAAGATATATGCAATATGGAAAAAAGACTAACTAAATGCAGTTAATCTGATGCTGAAGTAAATATATTCGCAAGCTAAATGAATCTAAAATCGTGTTTGAGCCGGACTGCGAAACTACGACAAAAGTCCTGCCTTCTCACCAGCAGCTGTTTTCCAATTACATATCCCATAGGATCAGCGTAGTTCATCATGGCGCTACTACTTTCCCCCCACCCATATTCCGACGAACTCCGCCCCCACTGCACTGTGATTGGCTAAGGGTGTGCTGCGTCCTCCGCTAGGATTGGCTATTCGCTCATACTCATAAGCGGTTTGCCGCCAGAACGGAGGGAGGCGGGACTTAAAGGAATACAGGTGGGGAAAAAAACGACGCGGGGTCTCGAGGCTCCTGCTTTTTTTTCGTCAGTTGATGGATCTCGCTCACTTGGACTGTGCCTCCGCTTCGAAGACTGAAGTAAACCGCTTCATTTTTGGTCGTAAAGACACCGAGGAAGACGTTTAAACTACACTTGTGTCTGAAAATAAGCAGTAGGGACTCCAGGGTCTGGTTCCTGAACGAGTTTCCTTCAGTTTTGGAGCAGCTGAAGTCGGGAAGAAACTGTTTTCTGGGAAAGGAGGAGTATCTGGAGCGAAGGCCGTGTTCAAGGTAACGTTCCCGTTAATGTTAGCATTTTCGTTGGAAAAGCTCTGTAACAATATCAGTACGGCAACAGCTCACTGTTAGCTTTACTCGGGATTATTAGAACTTTTACAGCAGTTTTTAGCACTAACCTGTTCTTATGTTGACCTGGAAACAAACATGTTTGGAGCAGAACTGTGTCGACATCTCTCACAAACGTTCGAGTTTAGCTGAAAATGTACGTTTTGAAGGGTTTTGGGTCTTGTTAGTGGATGGTGCTACAGTTTTTTAGGGTTTGTGAGTAAACTTGTTGTGTTTACAGGCAGTTCAGTTAGCTAACTAACGTAACAACGTAGCCTCTGTGTTAGTTGCTAATGATAGCATAGAAACACTCTGGTTTACAACGCCGGCTACGTATACCGGAGCTAGGCTGCTTATTACCCCCTTGTGCTTCCTCTGGATATCAGTTGCAGGTTTACAACGTGCGTGTAAGTCGCATTTAAAGCAAAGCTGCGTCAAAAACTCAGATAAGTTCTTAACGTGAGTTTTGATTTAGTGGGGCACTGGCTGCAGTGACTTAGTTTAGCTAGCCTTTCTTTCCCGGGTTGATATAAAGTGTTATGTCCAGTCGAGTCTACAAGTCCTCGACCTGACGCAAAAGTCCAGTTCTACACCAAGCTGTGGGACACACCAAGTCTTTATAGCTGTCTGGACCTTCTAAACGTAGACTGAGCCCCAGACTCTTCTTTTGAGATGTTGATTTAGTAGTTGAGGCACGTAAGCTCGCCTCTTGAATGTGCCGATAAAAGCTGTGCCAGCTCGTTTCACTGTGTTTATTTCGGTGTCCAGACGGTGTGGAGTTAGATGTCCGGCTTTATTACACGTTACATGTTTTCACAGGTTATGATTTCAGTACAGCAGACTCGCTTGTTTCTCCTCTTCGGCTGAAACTTGACTCCCTGCTGTGGTGCATCAAGTCTGGCTGTAGTTTGTAGACACCTACCTGTTCAGCGTTTCTCATGAAATCGTTTGAGTTTTTCCCACTTTAGCAGAAGTAACAGTATCCACTGTTCTGGGAAGTTTGGAACATTTTTGTAATGATTTAACTGGATTGAGCATTAGTGATATCAGGTGCTGATGTTGGATCATTAAAGGAGCAGTGTGTAAGATTTGTAGGTTGCAAAATGAACTAAAACTATAAACATAATGTAACAGTATTCACAGTACGCTGTTTGTGTTCTAGAGATATCTGCTGAAGTAAGCATGCTAACCAGCCAGCCTGACCTGTCTCGTAATATCACTTTGTACCTCAAGAGGCAGAACTGAGTCACTGTAGCATCGAGTCGAATCAGCCGAGACCTGGAAGAAGTAGCACCGCCCTAACGGCATTCTATAACCATGCCAACCAGCGCTTGGTAAGCGGCCTTTATAACGGCTGCCGCCACCCACTACAGACAGTAATTCATGTTCTACGGTAAACAAAAGAAGTGATATAAATAAAACCAAATCATCTGTTAACATGTTGGCTCACAGTGTTTCTTCTAGACTGGTAGGAATTGAAGGTGGAGGAGGAGGGACTGTGCGTTTTCAGGTGAACTGTTGCTTTCTGTTGTTTGGCATATGAATTTGACCTGTTGTGTGACTGCTCCTATAATCAGGATCACAGCCACTTCAACTCATCTCAGATGTATTCACTGTTGCACCATTGCTCCACAGAGCAGTGCCGGTGCTTAAGAGCCGTAGGCTGGGGGACGTTATACGTATCTAGTTGACACTTTGCATTTGGCATGGCAACCATAGCCTCGGGTCTGACTTCTCCAGAGCATCTCATTCTATTGGCAGTGATTTTCTATAGAGGTCAGCTACGTGTAGCCAACTTAAACCCTAAAGCGAACCTTAAAGTAGCTGAACTCAGTGATCAGAAAAGTAGTTTTTTGGACATACAGTGTACGTTCTGTTGTTCCCATTCCTGGCCCTGGAGGACCCATCCTCTGTGTGTTCTGATGCCACCAAAGCCACCTGATTGAGCTAATGTAGTTAATCAACTCAGGAGAAGTTTGTTAATTATGTTGGTTATGCTTAGGGAGTAGTCCAGAGTTCTTCAGCCTGATCTGTGTCTGCCACAACTGTAGTACTCAGTCAGTTACCATGCACAGTAAGTTTGGCTTATTTCCCTGTACTTAGTAAAAGGACAGAAATCAGAGAATGTTTTAGTCTGTGAACGTGAGAGAAAATCTGTTGACTAGAAACAATAGAAATCAATGAGCAGGTACTGTTAAATGTGTCTTGAGTCAGCAGGTTTGCTGCTTTTCCCCCTTATTGCAGGGGAAATGTTGTTTGTGGTAATTGAGCATATGGTACAGATGCAGTCGATACAGATAAAGATGAAAAGCATGAAAGCGTTCTTAAATGGAGGGAAAACGGCTACATACCCTACCTTAGGACCAGGGCTGGGGACAACTGCACTTCAAAAACCTCTTTATGTTTTTTGTTTGCGTTTTACGCTTTTTCTCCAATGTAATATCGACACTGTGCTCTGTTTCTGTCTCCCTGCAGTGGCTGCTGGTAACGTGACCATGAGCGCGGCATGGGAGTGACGTGACAGCAGGGGTGGATCTTGCCGCTCTTTCTTTCCGTCTCTCTCACACGCGTGCACACACAAGCACACCATGCCTCTCTCTGCTCTGAGAGACAGAACTGAGTAAGTGAGCGAACGAGCGAGCACGTGGAGAGGGACAGCGCGAGTGCCAGAATGGACGAGTCGGCTCTCCTGGACCTCCTAGAGTGCCCGGTATGCTTGGAACGGCTGGACGCGACGGCCAAAGTGCTGCCATGCCAGCATACATTCTGCCGCCGCTGCCTGCTTGGCATTGTGGGCTCTCGTGGGGAGCTGCGTTGCCCAGAGTGCCGCACACTCGTGGAGAGCGGCGTGGACGAGTTGCCTAGCAACATCCTGCTGGTGCGTCTGCTGGATGGCATCAAGCAGCGGCCCCGGCGGGTGGGGACAGTGGCGGCAGCAGCTGTGACAGTAGCCGCAGGCTGTACCAACGGCTCGGCGGGTGGGGGAATGAGGAGCCAGGGCCCCAGTGGAGGTGGACAGAGGGAGCAGGCAAACCCAGGAGTGCAGCCCCAAAGAGTCCAGACCAAGAGCACCCCAGTCAGAGTGAGATGCTGTTTTCTTGCTGTTGTATTCTAGCAGTGTAAAATTCTGGTGTTTGCTTCATAGTTCAGGAGAATGTCCCTCTTACTTTGTGTGAAGTTGTGCTGACAGGCTTTTCTGATATTTTGGTGTTGCGGAATTTTTGCGGTATCAATGGACAATAAAACGGCCAACTGAGCTGTTTTGTTGGTTCAGTGTGCTTCAACCAACAGTGCTTCAGATTGTTTAATTACATAACAAACATAAAAATACGTAAAAGCTAAAGCTTCTGAAAATGGCCATTTTTATGGCTAATGCTTACTGTAATGTGTAAGTTTTCTTTGGTATCATTTTTAGAGAAGGAAGCATCAAAACAGTTTGCCAGGTAGACATGAATGATCAGCCAGCACAGGTTCCAAACTTATAAAGGCAAATAACAAACAAAGAACATCAAATGATATATACAAATGATTATGACATACAGGTTCACCAATATTGCCTAATTGGAGTTTGGGTCTGGGCTAGTTTGGCAGTTTGGTTGCCAGCTTTCTGTAAATTCCTTGAAGTTTGGAGTGGAGTTTAAAAGAGACCGTTTGCCACTTTGATGAGTTGGTTTGAGAGCTGTGTAGGCAAGAGAATCTTCTTAGTGCAGGGCTTTGTGTAGCTACCAAATTGATCAGTACAGCTGAGCTAAGCTGTCTCCACTGGCAGCAGGACACAGCAGTAACTGGCTCTTATCCCTAGTGTTAGTGCGCATGCAATCAGAAACAAAAGAAAAGTGTATATGTACAGATATACTTCTATTTGTACATGTACACAAAAAGGATGTGTGTTTTTGTGAACTGCAGTTGTCAATTGGAGTTTAGATGTTTTGCTTATGTGGCAGTAGTTGTCATGGAAGCAGTTTGTTTTGTTTTTGTTTTTCCTTCTTCTTCTCCAACTCTTTTGTTGTGGGCTCTTCTATCTGGAGTCTTTTCTTCTTGTGCTACCTATTAGGTATTAGGTTACAGTTAGATCAGTCCCTATGGATTTGGTGTTCAGCTGATCAGGTTAATATATAATAGCCAAATGACATCCACCTAAAAATGTTTTTTCTTTCTTTGAATATACATGGAGTTTCTTAGTCAGTTGAATCTCCCTTTTTGTTGTTTGTAAACCTGGAAAAGCAAGATACCGCCAGGGGATATCTAAATCTTTTCCACGGTTGAATGTGTCATCAATAGTAGAGCGTGGTGTGATGTCTCCTATTTTGTCCACTGCTGATATTGAAATCTTGAGTATTGACCACTACAAGCTGATATTCTTTCATGCTTAAACTGTACCCAACAGAAAGAAATACACTGCTTACAACATGACTTTGCACAGTGTGCCGTTCTGTGCTGGTGTGGACTTGAGACTGGCTATAGTTTCTTTTTCCAGCAGCTCATAGCACCACAGAAGTCTTTTTTTTTTTGCTGTCACTTCAGCACCACATACTTCAATTTATGATCTCAGATATGAGTCTTTGTTATTTAAACAATGTTTGTAAGCATGAGTTTGCTGGTACTGACGCTGCACAATACACGGGGGGCACTGTATGCTTGTGTTAGCTTAGACTAGCAGGCTGTGGCTTAAAACTCTACAGAGCAGGTTTGATTTCGGCTTTCTGTCACTCCAGCACCAATTCGTTGTGATTGTCCATGCTTGTGTCGTTGTTACTTGTTGAGCTAGTTAGCTAGGAGAGGGGAGCTTGCTAGCTATAGCTTAGCTGGATGGCTACAAGCATTACAGAATATATTTAATTTTTTTTGTCTGTCACCTCTTGTGATTTGAACATTGCACTCTTTTAAATTGTGATTTCGACATAAACTCAAAAGTGAATTGAACTGATTGTTTCGAGTTTGAAACATTGTAGGATGCAGTGTAGCCCCAGTCAGTGAATAGCTATGTGTTGGATCAGTCCGGTCTCTAAGCGTCCCGTGTCGTACCGTGTCCGCTCTGTGCTTAGAACCATTCGGCTCTGCAGTAAAATAAAAAGGCCAGAGTAAGTGTACGCTATTTCAGGCTGTATTTGGACCTCAACATCCATTGCTGCTGATATACTGTATCAGTTTTGTCAGTGGCAGAAGTATTAAAACACCTTGAGTGTCAGCCTTTGCTTAGACTAGTGATGTTATTGTTTGATCGTGAACAGTGTGTCTGCCAGCATTTGACCTCTTCAAATAAACTCTGCTTAGGGGAACCCTATTATTAGCCTTTCTGCTGTTCACCTTCTTTTAAAACCTGTCCTCTGTTCTTTTGTTCAAACCAGGTCAGAAATGCTTCTCAGCCTGCCCTGTCAGTGCCACACAGACATGTTGTATTTATTTATTTATTTAATTTTATTTTTTTTTACAAAGTCTTATTTTCTTCCCCTTGGATATGTATGTGATAGCATATTGTCGTGTGGCGAAAAGCTTGGGGTCTTTCGAGGACTGTTTGCAGCGGGTCTCTTTGTAACACAGCAGCCTGTTGAGAAGCCATGGGGCCTCAGGTATGTGCCTGAGAGATGCCGATAACACAGTGCTGTGCTACCGGTGCCGTCCCCTTTCGTTTTGTGTTTTTCTTTGCTGTCATTCATGCGATATGAGGTATACTGCTTATGATGTGCGTGCACACACAAACACACACACATCTCTCTTCAGGCTGCAAAAAAGGTGTGATTGGCTCTCAAAGGTAATAGATAACACTCAGCTAAGTAAAAGACTGCTTTTCTAATCTTAGCTTCCTTGTTGAAGGCTGTGCACCTGTTGTGGGTTAAACAGTCCTCACCTGCCTGCACTGTGTCAAGTTCTGGTGGACAAGTCCAAAGAGATTACAGCATTAGAGCTCATGGGTACCAGCATGTTCTTTGATCTCTTAGCCTTTCATCTGTTCTCTGGTTCCTCCTGTGTGCCCATGCACACCACCACCACCACCACCACCTTTGGCTTTTATCAAAAAAACAATGCAGAAGAAGAGGAGGCATGGTCAGACAAGGATATGTAGTGCTGGGCGGAACTGATAACGTTCAGTATCAGTTATATCAGATGATGTTTATTGTAGCATTACTGGTATAACAGTGGGGTTCCTGTCGGTATGCTGGATAAACACCATCACATAGCTCATCGTTTGAAGTGTTTCAAACACATTTCTTAGGGTGCCTACTGTTTTAGGGGCAGGGCAACCAAAACTTTTCCATAGGTTTTTACAGAGAATTCAAAACATAATAAACATATAAACATTGGTTTCAACAAAGTTTGGACGTTGTGGGACTCATGTGTGGTGATAGTAAAGCCAGTGCTTGTGTTCTGCTGATTAAAAACTGTGTGTCCATATACTGTTTTTTTGGACAGAGCTGAGACCGCGATCACCTTGAAATAAGGAACCCAACCCTTCAGCCGTCCCCTCCCCTGATTTCTACCCTTTGGTGCAAGAAAGAAAGAATCAACTTCAATGTTAAACGGCAATGTTTTGAATTTTTCACATTTCAGTTCCTTAGTAGACGCACTCCTCCTATTGAATGCGCTCATCCGTGAGCACATTCACTGGTGGAATACGATTGTTCCCGAGTTCAGCTCAGTGCAGTTCATCGTGCAGCACCATGCCCCTTTGCCGCTTGTGTTCTATGGTAGTCAGAACTGTTATCGTGGTAGTTAACCTAATAGCTAATGCTCACCATCACCACTCTGTGTTGGCAGTGCTGTGAAGCATTTGTAAATTGTTAGATGGTTTGATATTTATTAAATGGTGCTTTGAAAAGTTGCTCACTGTCTTTGTCTATTTGTGCAAGTAACAGTAAGGCTTGCAAGTTATGTGAAGGCGAAGAGCGCTTGCATGCCTGCCAACTTTCTGACCAATCAAGGAACACCCATGTGTTTATTGCAGTGTGAAACTAACCAGAATTGGAAAAAGATACAGTCTCACATATCATGACCTCTGGTGTGAACTTTAGCAAACATACTTGGTGTTTGGAAAGCTCCAAGATGGGATTTTGTGTTGGCTGCTGTGTTATGCAGCTGTCATTGCCGGTGGTGGAGGCATACATTTACAGAAAGTTAAATTATTATATATTTTTTAATTTTAGGTGTTTTGAACTATTCCTTCGAAGTGATCTGAAGCCCCCCAGCAAATTACCTCCATTGTAGTTAGCTTGTTGTTATCACTACCACTGAAACTTGGAATCAATATTGTTGACACCAGCACCAATGTAGATGATTATGCATATTGTTCAGCACTGGGCTTATAGTGACAAGAGGCAGTAATGAGGCAGATGCCACACACGATGGACTGCTTCCCTCACACATGCAGCTGTCAACCCAGTGAAAGACTCAAAGGCATGGGGGGAGGGAGACGTGAAGGGAATAGGAATAGGTGCTGGAGAGAGGGATAGAATAGATTGGAGAAAGAGCAAAAGCCTGAGGTGTCAGGAGCTGAAATGGCCCGAGGACCAAATGTCAGCCTGGCACTGTGACTTGCTCTGCCACAGTTAGAAAAGCCACACTCAGCTAAAACAAGTCAGCAGGAGGATATTATGCTCACAGAACCAAAGGGAACTCTGTGTGTGTGAGAGTAAGAGACTGATTGACTGATCAAATGTTTCTCAGCGGTCATCTTTTGTTAATGTGAGACAAAACTGGTCACTTCATTTGACTCTGTATTTTTGTTTAGGGGGGCCGTGCATGAGGTTTGTTCTTTTGGTCAGTACTCAAAGGGGATTTACTGACATGGGAACTGTGGGCTAATGCAGATATGTGATATTTCTTACGTACATACATTTATAAAATGCAGGTATTAGTATTAAATCAGCTTTGATTAGCTTCACAGAGAAATATTGCATTAATTTCCAATGGGTTACAAATGCAATAAAATGCATAAAACAGTTTAGCACATAGGGCTGTTCGATAAAACAATAATAGTAATTATTCTAATATAATGATCCTCACTAGAAATAACGCAAAGGTATGATTTGCGTTCAGTACAACAGATCATTCTCGTTCTTCCGCTTTCTAGTGGAGCCCTGGTGGCATTTTCTAACGCCAGAAAAGCAGCACTACTCAGCTGTAGCCACAAGAGTGCGCACTTTAGATGTATGTTTTTTTGTTTTTTTTAAAGTATGATCCAACGACGACGGAGACTGTGAGAGAGCGCGAAGTCTAAAAATGAGGTTTGAGTGGAGCGATTGTCAATTTATTCTCCTGCCATCAAATGTGAGTGACAGGGTAAGTGGTGTGTAACTACTCTTCTAGGGCAAACTCGCTTTATCCCAACAAACTTTAGCAGCGTTAAATCACTTCAGCTTCACACAGCTACAGCCAAAATGCTCTGTGTTCCAGACTCAAGCAGTCATCGTTTATTATACTGAATGAAGACATGGTTCTTTCAGTACAGATTTAAACTAAAGTAAAGTGAGTTTGTGTGAAATTAGTGGGAGAAAGCTAGCTAGCTGTTTTAGCAGTGGCTAACATGAAGCGCCACTGTCGTGCCCACAGCATGACTGAACCAATGTCTTTGTAGTGATCAAACAAGACCGATTTCTGTTTAAAAACCTCCTAAAAGAAGAACGTTGTATGTCTGGTGTGGGAGAATCACACTGCAGTTAATGCTTCGAGGTCTTTCATACAGTCAGCATCAGATATATTGCGGTTCTAAAAACTACTAGGAAAGAACAGAGGAATCCACATGTGTGCTGGCTGTGTGTTTGAATACTGTGATGTACTGTGACATAGATGTGATAGAAGTGTTGGCATGTAATACATAACTTATGTACTGAGCCATCTTATGTGTGCTGTTTGTGCTAAAGCTGCTGTGAAACTAAACAGTTTAACCTGATAGCCTAGAACTGGTTTTCCGTTTGATCTGGTAGAAAAAGAATTTTTAGCTAACCTGGGCCCGCTCTCTCACTCTGACAGATTTGCAAAATGTTCTGCAAGTGTGTCATGTTCCGACCATTAAGAATAGTTGAAAGTCTCATTTAATCATTTAGTTTCTTTAGCTTTTCCCTCAGGAGCAAGAATCGTGATGATTTATCAATATCAACTGGTATGATTTTTACTTTTTTGCCTGTGTTGCCCAGCCCGGTTAGCACAGTAACCGACCAATAAATGAAGTACAATGTGCCATCAAATTTGCGACATTGAAAATTTTGTGTCTCCAGTCTAAACTCCTGTATGATGGCAATGTTAAGTTTTTAAAGCAAATAACTGCCGATAACAATGTTATCCCTGCTCATGTGATACAGTGGTCGCCAATTCTGGTCCAGGACAGATCTACCGTCCTGCAGAGTCTAGTTCTATAGTCTACTATCTGTCACACCTGCTCTATCTACATAATGTCATCGAAAGCCCTTGTTTGGCTGGGTCAGGTCATTTAGTGAAGTGGAGGGGTATGTTAGATGCAGCTCGGTTCTAAAATCTGCAGGAAAGTATATCGAAAGACACTAGATTCCAGGAAGAGGGTTGGTGACCCCTGTTGTTATAGATATGTGTTCATTTGCTCTGCTGCTTTGGTTGTAAACATTCTCCTGTGTTTCTGTTTTGGTAAACAGTTAATAGGGTGCTGTTTTCTTAGCATCTCCAGTCTGCCATGTCAGTTGATCCGACACAGTTAAACCCCACAAAGGAGCAACAGGAGTGGTCAGAGGTTAGAGGTTAAAGGTCATGTTCCATGCAATGTCAGGAGTCAAGCAAGAGAAAGGGGGAATTTCTCTTTGATCCTCCCAAGACACACACATACAAGCACACACATTCAGAGCAAGAGTATCATTAATATTTAATGTGTGTCAGAAGCAGCATCATATCTGCTTTAATGAATTTTCTGAGCTGCCAGTGTGAAGCTGTTAGCGAGGAGTGCAGACTCACACCATTGCCCTGTGTTATCTCCTAATAACACACCCACAGTGAGTGTGGAGTTCCAGGGAGGAGTTGAATTGAGGCTTAAAAGGCATCTGGGTGGTACTGAGGCACAGGTGCTGAAATTGGTACGCCCAAAGTGTATTATGTGCATGTGCCAGTGGATCTTTGCCTGTCTTTAGTTAGAGCTTAACATATTGGGTAGAATACCTAATTGCGATATTTCTGACCAACGTGACTGCAGTTTAAATTGCAATGTTTTTCTATTAATTAAGATAAAGATTTCTGGCTTGGAGATGGCACGTGAGTGTTTGGTCAGCCTTGATTGGTCTGTCTTAGTCAGTAGCACCACCTCTCCTCCTGGAGAGAAATGCTTACTAGCAGAATTGTTTTCCCAACCTGAACCTAACAATGCGTCTGATTCAGCAAATCAGGGAGTTTTGTAGAAGTCAATTGGCTGGAACAGCCTACTGTGACTAGATGCTGTTTTTGGGGTACATTTAAACATAGATCTTTAAAAAAAAAAAAAAAAGCTGTTTGCCAAAAAAGCAAGTACCCAACACACAATTCATGATTGGAGGCAAATATTAGCCTGCCAATTATATCCTAATGACTGTTGTCAAATCAAGGTAGCATATGACTTTAAATGTTAGGGGTAACAATGCAAGTATACATACCCAAATAAATAACAACAATAAGCTGCAATAACAGAAACGTAGGCTAACTTAACACGGCAGGCTTTAGCCTGTTTTATGTTATTGTTTATGTTATGATGTTATATTTGCCTGAAGTGATTTGTAAGATGTAAAAAGTGCTATTTGTTAAGAATTTTAAAAGCCATGCTGATTATTAAGATATACCAAAAGTTGAGTAGGCTTATTCAGGTTTTTCTGTGGCGTTGCCAAGTATATGTACCGTTAATTAATATTACGAATGCTGGAAATGCGCTTAGACACTGTTCTGGATGTGGGTCTTGTTTTCAACAAGTGGATTCTCCCTACTCCCCCAACAATACGATGGCCTGTCGGCAATTGCAGAGGTGTAAGATCAGACTCATGCCTAGCCCAGAGGTAAATAATGGGGCCAGCTTTCTCCTGTGGCAAAGGAAGTTTAGTCCCATTGTCAGTTATTTCTTTGCTGTCTTTTCCATCCTTTTCTTCTTGTCCATGATTTTACTTTGAGCCCTTTGCGCCCCCGTTCATGTTTCACTGCCCCCATCACTCAGAATGTCCTCTACTTCACGCAGATTTGCCATTTCCCATCGCACACCAAGAGATGGCCCTTGTCCTTTAAAAGGCCTCCCCCATTCCCCGCCCAACCCCCCACACACAGGCACACAGAGCTTGGACAGTTCATACCTGTTGTCCATCAGTGACTGTGTATTGTTCAATGTCGTGAGACCAGTGTCCCCAAACCCCAGAAGCTTGCAGCTCTAAAGCCAGCCATTGCTGTCTCTTTGATGTGTGAAGCCTTTCTTCTCTTGCCGGAGTCTGGCTGTGAATTTGTGTATGTGTGTCTGTGTGTCGCTGTATTGCTGGCTGGTGAGGTTTGTTGTAACACATTTTTATAGTGCAAAATTTTTAAACGGAACTGAACAGTGTCCAAATAATCCTGTGACCTGTACATGTAAGCATGCAGCAGCTTTTCTGGCTTAACCAAAGGTTGTTTAACATTCACAAGTTTTCATGTCATTTGTCTTGTACTAGCATTTTGTGCGACTGTCGGTAACATTGTCTTTTAGTGTTTTAGACCCTGCCTCTGCCTCTGCTAATTGACCAAGGTACTCACAGGTCCATCTAGCAGGCTGCTATGCTAAAGGCTAAGTCAAGGATTAAGGCTATCGTTACACCAAGTGTCTGGTGGTTCCTTCCATATGTCTCTCTCTAGTACCTATTCCTCAATAACAACCTGGACTAGTGTTAACTCAACTTGTCGACCCACACTGCCAATATTTTAGGTTCTGTCTACTGCACGAGGGTATCTATGCATCAGAAATTACTTTGTGCTTTCGATCATAGATGATGCATCCCCATAGCCGATACCTATTCTGTGTGTACTTGCCAGTATTGGTGTAACACCTATTGGTGTGTTTTTTTTTTTTTTATTATTATTATTATTATTATTATTATTTTTGTAACGTACTTTTAATGTAGCGTTTTGAAATTACTGTCTGATTGTGTCAGTTCCAGTGTATCAAACATTAGAAAATTTGAGATGTCTTGTCGCATAAGGCGTATCATGAAAATGTATATGTTGTATGGCCCACAACGAGTGCATAAATGCCTCCAGTGCTGGCGCTCATGTCCTTCTATCCCTAACTGATTAACACTGGCTCTTTCTGATGGCACCATTTGCGCTTCAACCTCTGGCTGACCTGGGCCTGTGTCACAGCACCCCCTAATTAAAGCCAGAATCCTGCAGGCAAGCCACCACTTGCACCTTACATGCCCTCTCTCGTTTACTCCTCCTCCTCCTCCTCCTCCTCCTCCTCCTCTTCCTCTCTTCTTTGGATCTTTTTGGAGTTTCTGACACGTTCACCTCAGGCTTTGCTCTTATTCGTCTTTGACTCTTTCGTCATTTCTTTGTCATTTCAGTCCTTGTTTTATCCTCTCTACCCTTTGTGCTCTCTGTCTTTGCCCTCTCAGCTGTTCACAGAACAGCATTTAGAGCAAAAATAATGTTTGCTGGTGTGTGTGTGTGTGTGTGTGTGTGTGTGTGTGTGTGAGCCCTTTTGTCATCCTCAGTTTCTTTCTTCAAAGTCCAGTTATATGCTCTCACTTTCTCTATTGTTTGAATGTTCAGTCATATCCTCTCCTTCTGCGAGAGTGTGCACACTGTAGCAGGACTAACCATATTGACAGTCTTCTTTGTCTCTTAGCTCTATTCCTGCCACCATACTATATCCTCTTCATAGCCCACTAGCACACTGAGGACTAAACGGTGACAAGTCCTCATTAAAAAGAGGTTCAGAAGTGGTTCCTATGTGGCATAACTGTCTGAAGTTTTTCTCTGTTGCCAAAAGGTCTTGAGTTTACAAGAAAGAGCATAATGGACTTAATTGGATGTGGTACTGGGCAGTACATGGCACATTATTATATTTTTCCCATACCACTTCCCCTTGCACTTCTTGTAAGTTGGGGTTAGTTGTGGGCAGTATATCAGTTTATTCTGTTTTGTTCTGACCTCTGTGTCTGTATGCTGCAAATAAGCACAGAAACCTTGAGCTACAACGTTAAGGTACGCAGAACTCCCGCAGTACTTTGCTGTTGATGGGAGCAGACTTCAGCACGTTAAGGATGCCTGGTTTCTTGAGGTTAGTCTTTCGCTCCTGTGGCATTGCCCTTTCTGATGTAGCTGTGGTCTTGTGCCAGGTTCTGACATCCAGCTCATATTCATCAACTGTTACAGTTGATGGTGTGAATGACCGATTTCCAGTAGTGTCTCCTGGTCGTGGATGTAAGCATGAATGCAAGCTTCTCAATATATTGTTCAGTTTTGTCAGTTTTTAATATTTATTTAAAAAATACTTTCAATTTACTTCAGTAAATTAAATATAGTTGTTAGTAAAATTAAACAGACCGCACAGAATAATAAATCATGGTTAACTTGGGTTTTTTAAATTTATACCCTTTCTGCAGGCCTAGTGGACTGCAGTGGCCTCCTAGTGGCCATTCTGCTGGTGGAGGGGAAATCAGGCTTTTTTATGCCATCAAATAAAGAAGTTCAAAATATTGTTCAGATGTAATTAAAATATTGATTGAATTAAAGTGAAAAAGTTAGGGCTGAACAGAAAAACCTGGCTGCTAAGAAAAGGTATAAAAATGATTTTATTGAGGGGAATTAAATATATACACACTGATGGTGTTTTTTGCCACTACTAGTGCTTATGGGTGGGTGCAGGTATATGCATGTGAGTAAGAGTCTTTTGTTAGAGAGTTGGTTTCTGGAAGGTTTGAGTGTGTTCAAGTCTTTACCCCGAGGTTGCATAATTCAGAGAGAGTCATCAAAAGAGTCGATCAGGTGATACTACTGTAGCCATGGCTACAGACTCTTTTATTTCAAAATATTGTGCCCGGGGGAAAGGGTGTGAGTGAAACTCTCTTGCTCTCGGTGCATGTTTCCTTTTACCTTCAACATAAAAGGTGAGCTTGAAAGTCAGACTTAATTATAGCTGGTGATGTTTTTCCTTTTGAATATGTCTTAGATGTCTCTGTGTGTGTCTGTGTGTGTCTCTGTGTCTGTCTGTGTCTCTGTGTCTGTCTGTGTCTCTGTGTCTGTGTGTGTCTCTGTGTCTGTCTGTGTCTCTGTGTGTGTGTGTGTGTGTGTGTGTGTGTGTGTGTGTGTCTTTCTGGTCCTCACTTTGTCATGTGGTGTTTTCATCATAAATCACTTTGTTGGAAAATGTAATAATGCAGAAAGTGTGTCTTTTGGATACTGAAGTTAAGGTTAGGGTTAGGTTTAGGTTTAGGGGTAGGTGTAGTGTTAATTCAACACAGTTATACAAAGATCCATAGACTCTATGGAAGACCTCACAAATATAGTACGACAAACGTGTGTCTGTGTGTGTGTGTGTCTGTTACAGCATGAAATCTGGTCTGATTATAGCAGCACCTGCTACAGAACACACACACACACACACACACACACACACACACACACACACACACACACACACACTTACAGTGCAGGCCTACACTTGTTCCATATGAGTCCTAACACAGCTGAGCCTCCTCTAGTCATTATTCACCTGTCTTGAGTGTACGTGTGCGTCTCCTGGGTGGTTTGTGCTTGCTGCCACCTGAGCTCTTCTTGGCAGCCGAGTTTGTATTTCGCATATTTTTCTAACTTGCTGTTTTACGTCAGATCTCTCACACCTGTGATGGCTCAGGTACTGAAACACTGTCTGTAACACACACTGTTCTATTCTGTGTGTGGCCGTGTGGACACACCGCTGTCAGCTGTTTTCAGCAGAGCCAAAAAAGCCAGTTGGTTCACCCCAACGTGACTTATATTTGTGAAGACATGCAGCACTGTGCCAAAGTCTCAGTCACCCGAGAAAATTCTTCTCGAAAACAGAAATGAGTAAGCATTAATTTGCACAACCATGGCTAAGCATCTTCATGTGGCAGGCCAGTATTGTTGGTAGTTATCATCCAGTATCTGGTTTGCTTTAATCAGTACTTGAAGTAAAACAGGAGTGGTTTTGGGGGATTTGAACAAAAGTTGGGGGCATCAAGGAAAAGTTAGCAACCAAGTCAATGTTTTTCTAACCAGCTCATTAGATGCTGGGGAAAAAAACCCATTTGTTTATTTGCACAGTTACAGGGATTAATACCAATATTCAGTATTCTCCATGTACATATCTGCCAGTGCCTTGCTGATTCATAAACATATAAGAAATATAGGAAAGTTATAGGAATTCACCTAGGACTGGCATTATAGATTATTCTATTCATATCCATATTGGGATATAAATGCAGTATATGAATAAAATGCAAATTTATTAGCTTGGTAGTCCAGTTTTGTCTAAGCATTTTGCTTATTTGAAGAATAATAAATACATAATGAAATTTAAGGTTTGGAATATTGAATCTAACCATCTGTCAATGGTCTCAAATATCTGCCAACGCCAGTATGATTCTGTTATCATTGTGCATTCCTATTAATTTATTTTGGTGTAATGGTACTCAGTGTTATATAATTAGTTATTATTATTAAGTGTTTTCAAACTGTGTATTAAGGTGCTTATGACTTCCACGTGGTCACTGTGTACATTGTAGCCTATTTAGTAGTAACCTGGATTTTTATATAATGAAAATAGTTGATTGCTATTAATCCCTTTAGTTTTATTACATTTGTCTAATTTGCTCAAATATGCAAATTTCTCTCATGAGCATTGTCCAGAGAAGTCTACTGAAGGTGCTGAAGGTATCACTGTAAAAACCATTAAAATCAAGACTACTTGTGGATTCTATCATGGCAACATTCAGCATGTGTGCAGATGGGCTTCTTTGGGCTCCTTAAACGGTCAAACCGAGCAGTGCGTTCATGACATTACAAGAAAAGTGGCGTTAATAATTTATCTTTGACAGCCTACAGTCTTCTGTTGTGAGCTAAAAGGTTAAAAATTAGCTGCTTGGTTACCACAGAGAGATGTAGAAAGTAAGTAGTAGTGTTTCATGCACAGTGAGAACATTGATGGTAGGAATGGGATAGGAATGGAGTTGCCTTTGTTTGAAATGAGTGGCAACATAGCAGAATAACACCATGACATGATTTCACAAAGTGAAATTTACAACTTCTGTCATTTGTCATCTCGTAGCTCCGCTGTGTGACCAGTGTCTGGGTTTGGTATGCTTGCATTAAATTCATTAATTTAAATTCAATAAAAGTTAAATATTAAATTTATCTCTGTTTGTGCATTAGCTTATCTCCATTACAGCAGACTTCTGTTGAGCGCTTACTTACATCAGATTAAGTTCCTTGTTTTGCTGCTAAAGGTAGGCCTAGTGTTTGCTGGCTCACATTCAGCAGCGTGACTCCTGACCCCTGTGTTTTGATTGGTTAAATGATATGTTTATTGTCAGACCTCCACCCATACACTTAATGTTGATTGGTGAGCTGTTTCCTTCAGGCTGATTGGTGAGCTTTTTTTTTTTTTCCTTTTCACCTCTGACCTTTGAATCATCATTCTAAAAGAAAAAGGGTGAGTGTGTGAAAGAGGTTAAAGTGTGTGTGTGTGTGTGTGTGTCTGTGTGTGTGTCTGTGTGTGTGTCTGTCTGTGTCTGTCTGTGTCTGTCTGTGTCTGTCTGTGTCTGTGTCTGTCTCCTGCCTGTCCATGCTGGCTCACTTCTTCTTAAGGCTTTTTCTTTTTTCTTGTCTCTATTTTTTTTCCCAGTGACCAGTGTTTACATTCTGTTGTATGTATGTATGTCTGTTTTGTTTTAAGCATTGGGGACACGGAGGAAATGTCTGCATTTAAAGCGGGACACGCAACATATTTTCTGCAAAACAGAAGTTCCTTATGAAATGGGCCAACATTTCTCTGGTTTTCTTTGGAAAGATTTCTTTCCCCTATCCTTCCATCCTTATGACAAACTACACTCAATCTCATTCTCATGCTTGTCTGAAGTCTTTCTTCACCAGCGTCTTCTAGTTGGGACTGATCTATTAATGATTTTTATGTCAAATTCACAGTTTAAAAGAATGCAGTTTTATAATCACAGGAGCTGCAGTTTCAGTTCTTTAAAACTTTTAAGTTGTAGCTTAATGGCACAAGGCTTTTGAGCAGTCCGTCGCACAGCATTCAGTGATCACTGCCGGTAGACCTGTATAACTGCAAGCCTTGATATACTTGCAAATTCGGCTACTTCCTTCACACTGTGGCCTTTGGCTCACCTAAATGCAATCACTCCTTTTAGCCAATCAGCAACATTGAATCAAATGTTCACTGCACTGTACCACCTCTTCTCAATCTATAACCCGTCACGCGCACTATTAAGACAGATAGATTAAAAAAAAATTCTGATTTCATCTTAAAATGAGTATCCCTCTTTGGATGGCAGCACATTTGTAACCATTTCATGCTTTTAGGCCAGGCTTTTGGTTCCAATTTTGGTTCAATTTTCTGTAGTATGGAGCATTTCCCACCAAACCACTCTGAAACATTTTATTGATTTAATTATGCAGGCGTTTTTGTCCTCTTTAGTCCCTCTTTAATGTACCTTTGTTTATCTTTTTGGTCTGTTTACAGAGGCATCCAGTGCCATACCCTCCAAGTCAAGTAGACTCATTTTTATAACGTGCTCTGCTATAAATACAGAGATTGAATGCTTAAATGGTGCTGTACTCATTACTCACTGTTAGAAGAAGTGTGGTGCAGGAATATTGGATGGAGAATTTGTGTACTATAGACATGTATCGTTCTGGCACAGACATCCCAGCATTTGTTTTTAAAGCTTGCACTCTTAGACTCTCTCTGTCTGTCT
>CM067481.1:6642839-6656859 GCA_034552555.1 Semaprochilodus insignis
TCTGTCTCTGTCTCTCTCTCTCTCTCTGTCTCTCTCTCTCTCTCTGTCTGTCTCTCTCTCTCTCTGTCTCTCTCTCTCTGTCTCTGTCTCTCTCTCTCTGTCTCTCTGTCTCTCTCTCTCTCTGTCTCTCTCTCTCTCTCTGTCTCTCTGTCTCTGTCTCTGTCTCTCTGTCTGTGTGATTGCCATTTGAAATGGGGAGCATAAATAGCACACTTATTCCCTCAGATTTGCATAAACCTATTTATGCAGTATTGCACAATAAGAGAAACAAATGCCCACGTTTGTTTTTGTAACAGACAGTAGCATATGCCTGTCCTTCTGCTGGCTCCTCTCTGCGGTGAAGTCAGGAAGCTCTGTTTGTTTGGCCAGTCTGCAGTCCTGCCAAAGCAACACTTATTCCCAGGCTACACCCTCTTCAGATACTTCTTCAGATAGATCAAACACAACCATAATTTTTTTTCTTTTACACTGCAGAAACATACAAAGCAAAAATGTATTAAGTGTACTGTAGAAATAACCCCAGGTACTGTTTTTCATATGCAGATTACCTTAGTGGTACATTTTCGAACTAAGCACTTGAAATTTATTTTTGCATGACCATTTTTCCAACCTGACTTAACCCTTTGGAATTCAACAGACTTTTTAAAATGTGCACATAAGGCTAATATATCTAAATATGTTCTGATTGGCTTTGTTCAAAAAGCAGCCTGGACTGAAACACTTCAGCTTGAATTGGCAAGTCTAAACTGCTGTAGGCTGAAAAGGCAGAGTTTTCATATATGGACTGCATGGACTAGAGAGTAACCAGTAGTAGTTTCAACAGTGTTTATTGTGTTTACAACTATATAACTACAGTGTGTGTATATAATGTTTTATTTAAACAAAAAATTAAGATTTGTCATAGATATAGAAGATATACAAAATAGCCCATAGGATGAGGTTAAAGCTCATTGGCTTGGTGCCTGTAAAGGATGTAACTGTAGTTGGTGGATCCTGCCTGTCAATGGCCAATGCTACTGGCGGTGCTGCAGTTTTTAAAAGGAACCGATGTAGATGCCAACAGGCCAAAACCACAAAGATGATGAAGTAAGACACATCACTAGGTGTGTATGAAGTTATAGTAAAGTTGTTTGTACATTCAAACAACTTTACTGAAACTATATGGTGAATAGTTTAGAGCATAAAGCTTCTGGCAGCTTTAGGTTATGTCATTTTGTAGCCTATAGCCTACATACGTGTTATGAACATGTAGCCAATCATTTTCAAACTAAAATTTCATTATTAATGTAAGTGGGTTATAAGATGGTTACCTTCCTCTAGTTTATCAGTGGTCACAGGATGCTGCCCACAGGATGCTGTTGGCTGAATATGTTTGGTTGGTGGGTGCATGTTTTTATAGGTGATAGCAGTGCCTAAATCGAGTAGCCATTCCCATCTCAGGCATTTATGCTGAGATTTCTTATCCCATGAGAATCGGACATAAATTTTACTGATGTCCTGCAGTTGAATTACATTGCTCCACCCACATAAAACTAATACTGTCCAAATAGGACTCTAGGCATCTAAACTGTTAATAATACAATTATCTGGATATACGTCACTTAACCAGCCATCTAAGCATAATGATCGAACTGTGAAACAAATTCTCCTCCCCTGAAGGAACAAACAGAAAGACCAGTATATATGGCTTAGTTCTGCAATGCTGCTATTTCTTGTCCATTCACAGAGCCTAGCAAGAGGCTGGAGTGTTACTGGATCATATCGGATTATGCCTTTTTTGTGATATGTGGTCTACTGATTTTGGCCAGTATCGTATCGGTGCACCACCAAGTTATACCAGGGTGTTTTGTCCAATGTATATTGACCTCCCTGTTTTAAATGAATCCTTTGTTACATGTAGCAAACCTGACATTACTCATTGGACTGTTTTGTTTCATTTTCTTCACTTAGAAACACAACAAAGGGAGCTTTATGCAGTGATGTATAAATACACATGTACAGAATCTGATGTAAATGCACATTTATAGAAAAGAAAAATCTTATTTGATTATTCATTTTATTTTGTTGTTTTTTCCTCAAAATAGCCTTAAGAACTCTGAAGTAAATGGCACACTGCAGTTAGAATAGAAAAAACGACAACCAAATCGCTTGACAAAAGGAACGCTATTATTTTATGAGCGTTGTATCATGGACATAATGCTCATTATCTGTCGTGTGCCTTGCTAAAAATTATTATTAAAATTGATCAGCTATAGATATCCAGCTCTACTCCTCATGTTCAGTGGAGGCAACGTATTTAGGTGTTTTCTGGCTACTTGGTTGATTTTGAGCTTGTCTTTTTTCCTCATCATCTGAAATGTGCAGTAAGCTTGCACTCTGTGAGAATGAGTGTTTGTGGGAATTTGTCTGTCCTTGAGGGACAGTCGGATGAGGAGGGGTGCTGGAGTGTGAGAAGTATCCGAGAGGGAGTGAGTAACGTGGGAAATGATCGAGAGAGAAAGAGTGAACCATGCTGTTGGTCTGACTGTGGGCAAATGTTAATTGGCTGACTCAAAAAGTAACAAAACAAAACTTTTTTCCCCCCTTTTGTCTCTCTTTCTCTGCCTATCTTTTTTTTTCCTCCTCTCTCTCTCTGTGGTTTGGTGAATGTGATGGATAGAGTTAGGGGTAGAGCAGAATGAGTTGCTTAGGGGCGAACAAGCAGAAGAGGGAGGAGAGAGCTGCAGATGGAGAGTGGATGATGGGAGATGCAGGATACAGCTGAGGGATAAGACTAAAAGGGACAGTAATGGAAATGGAGCGTTGGAGATCGGAGTGAAATGGAGGGTGAAGTTGCAGAGCACCACATGAGAATATGAACCTCTAAAGAACAGAACCGACAGAGAGGAGATAACGAAAAACTTGGAAAAGAAATGAAATTGGAGGATGATTTTAAGCTTGGTTCTATTTGTGTCATACTTTTGAAGGATCAGAGTAGGATGCGCTACATATCCAGAAATATCCAGACACCCCTTCAAATTAGTGAATTTGACTACTATGTGTGCCTTTTCCTGACACAGGTGTTCAGCTGCATGCATAACTTTCATATATGTTAATGTCTTGACTGTAGAATAGGATGGTCTGGAGCGGTCACACATGGCCACCTTGCTAAATGCCAAGAGTATAAGGTATAAAGCCCCAGCTGAATATCATTCTCTCGAGTGTTGGAGCTAGGTATCCAATTTCTTTGGGATGAGTTGGATTTACTAATCCAACACAGTTAGCTGACCGCACTAATGCTCTTATGGCTGAGTGCAGTTGGGTCTTCACAACAATGTTCCAGCACAAGCCTACTTAGAGAGGTAAACTCCTTATTTATACGCTTGCTGAAAGAAAGTCTTGTTTACTCTCTTGCTAGACATTGTTTCTTACTTCTTTCAGTCTCTTTGTCGCCCCTCCTTCCACCTTCCAGTCCTTCTCTGGATTTCTAGCTTTTTGTCGTGTGTGTCTGTGTGTGTCTGTGTGTGTGTGTGTGCGCCTGTGTGTGTTGGCTTGTAAACACAGAAGTTCTGCTTTACTGACTCCACTATGCTCAGCCAAGTGGCCTGTGTTCCACAGCCCACCCACAACTTGTCTTTGCCATGTGAATGAGGTCATGTAATTACACACATGCACATATTTCTTTGGACAGTCAGACACGCACATGGTTTTTATACAGTCAAATACGGTTATCACATTTAGTTTCACTATCTAATTCCCATTGCGGCATCTGCATCGGTTGAGTTTCAGGATGCTTTACATTATGCAGTTTGTGACATTTAGTTTCATATAGGTTTCAAGTGACTAAAGTTGCTTTACAGTTTCTCCACCTAAAGCCAGCCATATTGAATGAACACCGTAACTCTTAAGGCCTAAATGGTCCTCAAACATTTATTGGACTATAGCTCAGTCTTACTTTTCTTCCTTTCTCTTGGCCTTTCCAGACAGTCCTCCACATCATGCTAGAAAACAAAGCATAGACAGACTCTCTTGCTCGGCCGCTTTATGAATACCACATGGGTTCTTCCGCTGTTCCATAATTCTTCCATAAACTGTGGACCCCCTCCCTGCTAAAACACTCTGTTTTTGATGACTAATCTGTAGCTTACAAAATGCCCCCGCCACAGCACTTCCATATGGTTAATGTTTCACTCGATGAAAAGACGCCGTCTCCCTCAAAACGAATCTTCGCTCTAGTTTTCTAGTCTTTCATTCGTTAGTTCTACACATGGCCACCTCATGGTTCATTTGTCCACACGTTTTGGGCCCAGGCAGCTTTGATCACGCTCAAGGACTCTGACTCCCACGAGACCTTGCACACCAGGTCCAGGCAGCTTGTCTCAATCAGGCTAAATGGCTATGATTCCCAAGCGTCCACAAATTGTAGTTTAATGCTTGAAGGCTGGGCACATGCAGAGCAGGGAATTTATGGAGGTCAGTGCCGATAACTATGGAGCAGGTGTGTCATAATTAGGGCTGTGGAGAGTGTGTGTGGTAATAATACCACAGGGAAGTGTTTCCACACACTAACCCAACAAATATGTAACAAATGGAAGTTAACCTTCTAAAACAATGTTAGTGGGGAAGACATGTAAGGCAGCATCTCAGTAGAACATTCTAGCACCGTGTGAATGAAAAACATAGTGTGTGAATAGGGAGGACATACTAGAACAGCATTTTATATATATATATATATATATATATAATGTATGTGTGTGTGTGTGTGTGTGTGTGTGTGTGTATATATAATATAAATGAGGTGAACTTGCTAGAACATTGTAAATGGGGAGAACACAAGACAGCATCAGCAACAAGACAGTTTGGTATTTATGCGCATATCTGACGTAGGACACTTCTGTAGTCTGGCTCAGTGCTTGATTGGTAGAAATCCGGAAGACTCATTGAGTACAGCCAACCAGCATCTGTGTAGTCGTTGTCCATGTTCTGCCCCATGTCTGGGAAACCCAGTCAAACATGATTTGTGGTTTTGTGAGACACCTGGCAGGAAATTAAGAAGAACCTACTCGCTTCAGCTTTGATAGGAAAAGGTTAAGTGTGTGGAGCTTTAACAACACAGTCGGCCAAATGCACAAAGCACTCGGCCATAGAATTTCACTCACTCTAGCCCGATAAACGTGACTCAAAGGTGTGGAGTGTGTTTTTGCTGTAATACAGGAAGCTATGACTTACTTCTTGTGAAGATTTCATTGCTCTGCTTAGATTAGATGGACTTCTCCATTTTAAAAAAATGAGGAGCAGAAAATATCTGATACATTCTACATGTCCAGGTACTGGTTGGTTCACCCATAGTCTGGACTAGTCTTGGAGCATTCCCAGCACAGTCCCCAGCACAAACACCCTGATATGGCATGCCACTGAAGCTTTTAGGTTTGTATCCAGGCAGTAGAGAGCTGAAGATGGAGGGATGAGGAAAGTGGAGATGGGTAGGAAATGGATGAAAAGAGGGAGAGGTGGAAGTGGAGAGAGCTGCTGGTATCAGGTTCATGTGTGATCCAGATCCAGACGCACATCTGGTCTCCAGATAAGTGTGTGTGTGTGTGTGTGTGTGTGTGTGTGTGTGTGTGTGTGTGTGTATGTGTGTGTGTGTGTGTGTGTGTGTCTCCTTGTTTATGGCCTCTGTCTTTTGTACTTCATAAGTTTGTTGCTTATTGAGCTTCTTAATTTTTCTCTCCTTTAATACCCTGAAGTGTTTGTGTCTGGGTGCTCTGAAGTAAATTTAGCTCACGGTAAACTCTTGGCAGTGATGTTAGAGCAAGAAACTAAACCTTATTCCTTTATTCTTTTTTATTTACTGCTGACAATATACAAATCATCTAGACTGTTTACAGTAAAGTATGTATATTTTTTAGATGGATACAAAGACAATCCTAGTGAAATATTCAGACAGCCTTTAAGTACAACTTAGTAGATGTGGGAATCACCAAAGGCCCTGTGATATGCTATTATCATGATGTTATTATCATGAAGTCACAATGTGATATTTTTGCAGAGTTTTACAATAAAATTCGTTGTGCTGTAGTACTGTGTTTCAACTATAAAATTGTTGAAACACATAATTTGCTGAATTAAAATATTCTTTTACACTTCCTGCAGATTTTGCAATAGGGGTGGACTGATGGTGCATCCAATAGCATCTCGCCCATTTCAATCGTGGATAGGTCTGGTGTGACCCACATTTAAACTGTGTGTTAAATGCTAGTTCTTAAGATGGCATCAGTACGTGGACGAACGTTGTCCTGTTGGAATAGCGCACCGTAGTGTGCGTTCAGAAAAGGTAGGGCCACTGGTTGCAGGACCTCTTTAACGTAATGTTGGGCTGTTGAAAGGGCCTGTAATGAAGAATTGCACCCCACACCATGACACCAGGACTTCTGGACGTCTGACATGCAACAACAAACCTCTCATCTTGGTGCTGGCCACGGTGCCTCCACACACGGATTCGTTGGTCATCTCCACCAAGACAAAAGCGGGACTCGTTGTCACTGAAGATGACCCGCTGCCATTCTGAGTCGTTCCATGACAGTTTGGCACAACACCACTGCAGTCTTTGGTGGTGTTGATGTGGTGTTAAGGGCAGTAGTCGTAATGGTCTGCGTGCATGTAGTCATGCGTGGTGCAGCTGTCTGCCAATGGTGCTGCAATAACAGAATGACTCACAGCATACTTTGCTTGCAAATGGTGCTACCAACACAACAGCATGAGTTGGTATGGAAAGCATATGCAACAGGACAACCTTATATTGTCAGGCAGGTACAGCATTGAGGCCCATCTTTGCTTACGTCACGTGCAGCCGAGCGTTAATCATTTGCGTGTCTCAGAATGTCAGACTTAACCTCCAAGTTTCATTCCTGTCAGTTGATTTCTTCTGGGTGCAACTGTTCGTTTATTTTTGATGTTGACTGTATAATGATTAAAAAATAAATCTGTGTCTGTGAACGTTATTAATAAAGTATGTCATCTTTAATCAGTACAATACAGTACTGAAAATACTGAAATATAATGAAATATATGGGCATTTTGACTGGAAATTAAGTTAATAAAGGCTGGTCTCTGACTTGTGCTCAGACCTGTATATTTAATTCTGATTGCTGCCTTTATTTTCAACAATAAAATGCTTGGTTCTCCTCGTTTCCTCTGGAGGCACTATTTTTGTCCAGCCTTTCACCATTAAAGCCCCTAAAGCCTCTCATACCCCCTTGTTTTCAGTGCTTCACTGCATTCATGATTGGCATGAAGTCCCATAAATAGCTAGAGAGAGAGAGAGAGAGAGAGAGAGAGAAAGGGGAAGGAGAGAGAGAAAAAGAAAGAACTCTTGTGATGAAGTTGCCATGGAAACCAGAACTCTGAAGTTTCACTTTTGTCAGCATGTGAGGCAGCAGAACCCCCTGTCATTCTACCATAAAGGTCAAAGGTGAAGAGACAGGTGACTCTGCGGGTGGTGGGATAATGATTAGAGTTATGCTTCACTGAGACAGCCAGAAAGGACAGGAAGCGCTGCTCTGTGCTCTGATTAGCTGGTGTAGGTATCCGGCTAGCTACACCTGCTCAGTCCTGAAGTTCTGTTCTGCCTTGTTAGGTTCACCCGTCTCAAAATGAAAGTCCCTGGCGTCATTGTTCACGGGCTCTCATTGCAACATTTTGGCCGGTTTCATTCTTTGTAATATCGAGCTATCAGTTCTCCACCCACAGATGCGTTTGTGTTGAACGGGCTTTACAGAATGTTTCCAAAATTCCTCTGTTCTTTCTCCTTATCATTTTGGAGATTGTGTTGTTTTGGTCTGACAACAGCAGTGTGTTGATGGACTTAGCCTCAAGGGTTTTCCATTCTGTATACATTTGCTTTTAGAAGTGCAGTGTTGATTAATTGTGAGTTTACTTCATGTGTGTTCAGTTAATTTCATATCAGAAACTTAATGGCCAACTGAGGTCTTTGCAGTTCATACTGGGCCAAAGAATAACTTGGACATATTTCTGTAGATATGAATAAGAATATAAATTAGTTTACTGTATGAAGGCTACAAAAAGCCGCTTTCCTGATGATCCTGCAGAAAATGAACATGCTTTCTGGTCAGAAACTTTGTTTGTCAAATGTTACGTTTGTACGTGATATGGTTTGGTAATTATTGCTGTACATTTAATAAACAGCGTTGTGATAGTCCATCAATCGCTTCTTCAAACAGTTAAAGCTTAACCTTGAATTAGCCTAAAGGCTTTCGTAACTGTAGCTAACCACTTGTTTCCAACTAATGTAGTCACAATGTAGCAGTGATTTAACAGTGTTTTGTGAGTGAAGGTTTGTGGAAGCCTGTTGCACAGCTTTACCAGTTTTACAAGTACATCCACAAGGAGGAAAGAAAAACTTTTGTCACTCTGCTAGAGTTTATTCTGAAGGTTGAAACCGTGTCAGGGCTGATTGGGACTGACTTGGACTGATGTGTAAAGGAACACGCTAAAAGAAAATGTTTGTTTATCTTTAAAGCTACAGACGGTGCGTTTTGTGTACATTAACATCATCCAGCTTTATTGACAGTCAGGTTAGGCTGAAGGTATTGCTGATCTTCACATTTGAAAAATTAAATTTGAAATCCATCTGGGCAGCATGTGAGTTGGGCAGGCACGTTAACTGGCTTTCAAGAAAGTGAGTTTTAGTCACTGTTGAGGCAGCGCATGACTGGAGAGGCTCATTGCAGATTTAATTGCTCCTCGGAAAAGGAGTAGGATGGAGTCTGTAGTTCAGGCACCACTATGGCTTGGACCAGAGGAGACCGGAGTCTAGGATACAGGGCGGCTAACTGCCCACCAGCTGTAAACAAGGCCATTAGAAGCCCATTTCAGCTAATGGGGTTGTAATCAAAACAAGATGGCCACCCTCCTCCACCCCTGCTCACTAAAGCCCCGTGTCAACAAGAGCACATGACCTCCATTTTGTGCCGATATCAGTAAACAGCGGTGAAGTACAGGGAAAAAGTGTTGGATTCATTCGTGCATGTGCTTTTAAACCCTTGGAGAGTTGCCTTCTTAGTTCCTTGATTTTGTGTGTCTGTGTGTGTCTGTTAATCTCAGACAGGAACCTCTTTGGGGGTTTAAGGGGTTTAAGACAGTACCCTGTCTAGCTACACCTCCACACCCTCAGTAATAGCACCTAATAAAGTGCTATAGGCTGCAGGGAGACTCAGAACAAAGGACTGCCTGTAAAAACAGAGCTACCTGTTATTGCCTGTAAAACCAAATGCTAAGACTCAGCATCTGCTTACAGCCTCCCTACGACCCACCACTGCATCCCCACTGGGAAGAATTGTAACTGTACTACATTGTTTGAGTTAGTTTTTTTTTTTTTTTTTCTTAAACTAGGTGTGCGCTACGTGACTTTTAGCCAGGTTTTAACTTATGCTCTGAAAAATGGTCAGCAATGTAAATGAATGAGTGATTTGGACAGTAGTCATTGAGGGTGCTAGCAAAGAGTAAAACAAAGGTGAAAGGATGTGCACAAATTCCTCTCGAAGAGCCTCACTAAGGCACCCACATTGCAATTTGAAGCAACTTGCAAGTTTGTAATAAAATGCTTCTCCATTTCCCACTCTGCTCGTTTGGTGGTAAACCATGATGTTGCCAAATTGGCACCTATTATTATTATTATTATTTATTATTTGAGCCTAGTCTGGTCTGGTAGAAATATTACCATCAGGGACATTGTAAGGTATAGGGTACGGCTCTGTAATGCTATCATTATTTGAACTGAACTCTATTCGAGATTATGTTGTTTAAAGTGATATTTCTGTAGGTGATTATAATTTGGCTAAATGTACTACCCATGTTTAAGTGTGAATTGGGTTGCTGAGTGTTTATTTGCTGCTAAAACTCAATACCCTTTCTTTCCCCTTACAATAGAAAGTTCTATAAAAGACAGGCGTTAAGATTGATGTACTGTCCATAATTTGTTAAATAGTGTACGGCTTTAGATGCTAGGGGAATATCAAACTCTGTTGCTTGATCTTGGATCTGATCATGTTGAAATACTGACCTTAATTTTCTGTCTGTCTTGTCTGTGCATGTGCACTCATGTGTGCAACGCTAGTTGATTGTTGACATCATGTTGACATGTTGATGCTCTGAGCTGTGTGCCAGGCCACTCTCCCGGCACTAATTTTGTTAGCCACCAAAACAGATTAAAACAGCTCTGATAGATTACACAATAGGAACCCAATGTGCCATCTTTCTTTTTCAGGAGAGCAGCAGGGCACAGATCTTAAAATGGGGACAAAGCAGACAATCTGACATGCGTTGTGGGTTTTGCACCACAATACAATGCATTCTTGGTACAGAAATAAAAAGAAAGCAATGCTCTCAAATCACTGTAGATAGATAGATAGATGGGTGCAACAAGTCCAGTCGTGAAATTCCCTCACTACTAAATATTCCACGGTCAACTGTCAGCGGGATTATAATAAAGTGGAAGTGATTGGGAACAACATCAACTCAGTCTTGAAGTGGTATTCCACGTAAAATGATAGAGCGGGGCCAGCGGATGCTGAGATGCATAGTGCAAGAGGTCACAAACTTTCTGCAGAGTGAGTCGCTACAGATTTCCAAACTTCATGTGGCCTTCAGATCAGCTCAAGAACAGTGCGTAGAGAGCTTCATGGAATGGGTTTCCTTGGCCGAGCAGCTACATCCAAGCCTTACATCACCAAGCGCAATGCAAAGCGTTGAACTCCAGACCAGTGAACACGTGTTCTCTGGAGTGACCAATCACGCTTCTCCGTCTGGCAATCCGTGGGACGAGTCTGGGTTTGCTGGTTTCCAGGAGAACGGTACTTGTCTTACTGCATTGTGCCAAGTGTAAAGTTTGGGATTATGGTGTGGGCTTGTTTCCAGGAGTTGGGCTCGGCTCCAGCAGAAGGAACTTTTGATGCTTCAGCATAACAAAAGATTTGGGATAATGTCATTCTCCCAACTCTGTGGGAACAGTCTGGGGATGGCTTCTTCCTGTTCCAACATGACTGCACACCAGTAGATGGAACACCTTTGGGATAAATTGAAGCAGAGACTGCGAGCCAGGCCTTCTCGTCCAACATCACTGTCTGCTTATGGATTAAGAATGGAATGTCGCTCAAGTTCATATGCTAGTAATACTATTGGTTGGATCACCTTATTTTGGATGGTTCATAATGATGGTCCAGGCTGAAATGGCGAGCAGAAAGAGCAACCAAGGACTCTGAATGGGTGAAAAGGTTGCTACATTGGTGTCTTAATTGGGTTACTACATTGATTTCTAATTTCTGTTCCTACTCAACTTGCAGACAATCCTAGATTCTGCAGTTTATTGGACAGGGAATTACAAAAAATGCTGCTGTTCTGTATTTTGATATGTCACATTGTGTTTCAGTATACATTGTATTGTGAAATGTCCATATTGTTAAACCCAACAATTAGTGACTGCAATATGTACTCAATCTTTTCTACAGATGCTAATTTCAGTTGTTTATAAGATCCTAACTGTTTATGATACCTGACATTTACGTTGCTTCAGTGCTTATTCAGCATGCGCATGTAAGCGTTGCTGGTGCATTTATTTTGATTCATTTCCTCAGACCAGGCGAGAACTCATTAGTTTCTCATTGCCCAGGCCTCATTAGTGCTGGAATAGGCACCTGAACCTGTCAGCCAGTGATGGACTGCGGTGAGATGGCGCTGCTCTGAAGGAGTTCAGCGTTAGTGCAGATCTAATAATACAAGAGAGTGCAGCAGGCAGGGCTCTTTATCTGCTTCTTCCTTTTTTTGCTTTATACAACCAAGCCCCCACAGCCCTGTCCAGACCAGCCCAGGTGCTGAAAGACTAAACACAGATGAAGACTGGGTGTGACTGAATGCATTGGGTTGGTATGTCATGCTGTGGACTGTCTGCTGAAGATAGAACTAGATTTTGGTTTCATCTGAACAGTTCCTATCTGCTTTCCTCAATTGTCTCTTTTTGTAGCCATGTGGATCATCATGAATGAAGAGAAGAATGTTGTGAAATTGAAGGCATCCCCCTCTTAAAAGTTGCTAATGATCACTTGATTGAGCAGTTGCTCCACTCAGGAGTCACAAACTTGCTTAAATTTCTTTTTCCAAGAAAGAATGATCCTAAAAGTCTTGTAGTACAAGATGGTAGAACTGATCCACCTTCGCAAGCCCGACTGGAGCGGGACGTTTCAGAGTGTTATGCTGATACTGTTTTAGCTCTCTGTGTGTTGTGTGAAAGCGTACAAAAGCTTGCCGGTAGGCAGACAGTAAAGATTGTGTTACTAAATCGTGGCACCTTGTAACAGAGAAAAGGTATGGAATTCCAATGAGGCGTTTCAGCCAGCTGAGAAAAATGGATTCTGTTGGAGAGTTTCTCCCTCTGGTGTGCAATTTGGGTTTTGTAACTTTGCAAAAGTTTACGCGTTTGACTGTTTACATTTACAAAAAGCTATATAACACAGTAAATATAATAAAGTAAGAGAGGAAATACCAGAAAAGCATTATAGGTCCCTTTTGAGGCTAAATCCCAAATATTTTTCTGGTCCTGGATAAACTGTTCAGCTGTTCTCATGAACTGTGGTGCAGGGGGCAGCGCTGTCGCCTCACAGGAAGAAAGGCCTGAGTTTGACTCCCCAGCAACATGATGGGGTCCTTTCTGTTTGGATTTCCTCCAGGTACATTTGTTTTCTCCCACTGTCCAAAAGACTGTCTGTCAGGCCAGTTGAAGACACTAAATTGTCCCTAGTTGTGCCGTGCGTGCGTGCGTGCGTGCGTGCGTGCGTGTCCGTGCCCGCACTGCGTGTGTGTGTGTGTGTGTGTGTGTGTGTGTGCCTGCCCGCCCTGTGTCTGCCCTGTGATGGACTGGCAGCCTGTCCAGGGTGTTTCCTGCCTTCTGCCCTTTGAGAGCTGGCATAGGGTCCAGCACCCCCTATGACCTAGGGGAGCGAAAGCGGTATAGACGAGTCAGAGTGAGAGGGTTCTCTTGCTGTGCAGTGCTGATAGAGCATGATATTGGCCTTTACCTGTTAAACTTATTTTGTAAATAGAACATATATTTGTGACCAAATGGATTTGTATTTACCTCATTTTCTCATGAGTATATTATCACCTGCAGCGTATCCAAGATTAGATATTGAAGATTATCTCTGGTTTCCTGAAGACTACAGTAAAAGCCTAGAATCATGTGGAGTTTGGTGTCAGTTGCTCTTATTTTTGCAGTTCCTGCGTTGTAAATGATTCATCCTCTCTGGACCTCTGCAACTGGCAAGTGTCTTGGTAAGACTGTCTGGGGTGCGCCCAAGTCTGATACAGATTTGCAGTTTGAGTCCAGGGTCCATATCCAGGGCTCGTTGGAAAGGGCTCCTCACTCTCTATTGACCTGTGGAGTTTGGCTACATCATGGATTTTAATGTCAACGTGCTGCAAAGCGTTTGTTTTATTAATGATGTCATCAGCCTTTAGTCGTCGTTGACCTGACTTTCGTCATACCTCTTTACTTTAACAACTTTGTCATTCCATCAACCCGTAGCTCACATACAAATACACTGTCCCAGCTTTCGTGTTTTCATTAGATGTTTCCCGTATTTCTCCACATCCTCTCGCTTTCTGGTAGGTCTGTAAATCTGCTGACAGCTGGCCTCTTGAGAGGCCCACAGAGGGGGAGGAATAGAGCAAGGGAAGAGTGGGAAAGAGGAAAAGAAAATGAGAAACACTGAGGGATTGAAGATGGGCACTGGACCGTGGGCTTGGGTTTGTTATACACAACCCAAATGCACAACTTGTCTGAGTTTGTGGAAATGCTGTGCACACAGCTGGACCAGCTGTTCTTAGTAGTAAACTGTTTACTCACAGTGAACTAGCAATCAGTGAAGTATGCTGCATGAACCTCTTTATTACACTGGATTTAAGATTCTTACATCATTGCTTCCTCTTGTCTGTCTCATCCCTGTCTCATTTCTCTCATCCCCTCTCTCTC
>CM067481.1:6671853-6695543 GCA_034552555.1 Semaprochilodus insignis
CTCTCTCTCTCTCTCTCTCTCTCTCTCTCTCTCTCTCTCTCTCTCTCTCTAATACATATTGCCATTTGGAATGGGAAACATGAATAGCACACTTATTCCCTCAAACTGTCCCCTCTCTTTATTCATCTATTGCTTTTTTTTTCTTCTTTATCTGTATTTCACATCCTGTCATCCCCCATTTTTCACTGCTTCCTGTACCCTCTCCACTTCACTTGGGCTTTTGCTGACAGACTACTCTTTCCCAGAGCTTGACTGTAATTAATTCAATTTTATCAGTGTTGCTGCTTTATGTCGTCTGACAGACGGCTGTTGTCTGCTGCCTGGTGCCAGCCACAAACCCCCTGAAATCAAACCCAGAGCAGGCGCAGCACAACTCGTGCGCACTACACACAATGACGCACCTCTCTTTTTGTTTCTGAATAAAGTAGCTGTTAAGTAGTAGGTGCTTTCAGTCACACAGTCTCTGTCTCTCTTTCTCTCCATTTCTTTCTCCCTCTCCCCCTCCCCCTCCCTCTATCATATCAAGGGGTATAATCAAGTCATTTTAGCATTCCTGTCTGGACGTTTTAGTGCTAATTATTAACCACACACTCCAAATACCACAGAACCACGATAGCCTGTTCATGCTTGTAACGTAACCACCCTGCTGTTCTCCCAGTTCAGGTTACAGAATTACATCATGTCCCTTATTAAATGTAGCACAAAATAACCAGACCATCCCCAGGTGCTGTCTGTGTGTAGCATGTGTAAGTCCTTGTTCTTTCTATTCCCCTGTAGCACCAGTGAAATACTGGTGACAGTGGTTTGGGGGGAGTGAAGGAGGAAGATTAAAGCAAGGAAAGTTGGAGGGGGGGAGGCTGGAAGGAGAGATAAGGGAAGAGAATGGGTTAGTTCTAGAGGAAGTGGAGAAATGTGATGACAGAAAGGGAGAGGCAGAGTGACTCAGTGTCTGTCTAATGTTTCTGATAGTGTTTTGTGGTCTTTTCATAGTTCAGAACTTTTTGGGTTATGGTAAAGTCACACGCTGAGCATGATGCATTTGTGTGATTCATTCAGCGTCACCATGTTTGTAATTGATGATATCTTGCAGACAAAATGCTTTTTTTTTTCAGAATCACAGTAAATGTGAAAATGCAGCATTATTCCTTGCAGACTTTCACAAGTGACATGAACTCACTCCAGCAAACATTGTCTCTTTCATGCTGACAACCAGGATGACTGATGGGCTGGGTCCAGCAACTAGAAATTTTTGAGAAACGCCAGAAGGGTACATTTGCTTTTTAGAAGGAGTGTTACCGACATTACATCCTAGCTATGTGGGAAAGCGCCCCTAAAGTTTCAGCTCCTTAATAAGGCAGTGAAAATCTGTGTTGTCCCTTCTCTTGTCTAAAATGAGAAACCGTGTATTTAAGTTGTACATTTTTTCTATACAGGCTGTTTGTGCTTGCACGTAATTAGTTTGCATGTTACGTATGATCCTTGACTGATTTTGAGTGTTAAATTTTAGCAGTGCAGGAAATACTGCAAGTGCTGTAAACCTGGGAAAATCAGCTTAAGCATTTTATCATGCTAATAATGAAACTGATTGATACATCCATGCGGAGTTCCCCTACATAAACTAAATAGACTAAATCAAATTTAATTCAGAATCAACTCTGAAAGCTTTATATTATCATCTTTAGCTGATTCTGTTTTTTTTTTTTTTTTTTAAACATCAGCTGTTTATTATTTATAATCTAGAATCAGGCCTCTTAAATGACGTTTACTATAGAGATTTGCGAGTGCGGGACTCCTTTAATGATTCACTTTAAGCGAGTGACTCGAGAGACTCTGAACTTGCACATACATGAATACAGTTTAAGTGTAGGTCACCAAAACATACTCTGATCTCTCTGCATCATTTGCTTCTTAGCACGCACAAACACACTTGTGTGTACATGCACTTGGACACGGACCAGCGGCCGTTCCCACTGGGTTAGTGTTTGCTGTGGCAGCTTTAACACTGTCTAGTCCAGGTCAGGCACAATTCATTAAACATAATGACTTTAGCAGTTCTAACTAGCAAGCAGATGTGCATTTAGGTCACTGTGTTGGACGACTCGAGCTAATTTTGGGCTGGAAGCAGATGAATAAGAAGGATGAAGGCATGTATGATCGATATGTCCTTTGAGCAGTCATACAATATGCAGAATCACTCCAAATTACTTCCTCTGCTGTGCAGTAGAGAGAGCAGGAAATTGAATTAAACTTGAAAGAGAATGCCGGATGTTATCATTTCTGCAGAATTATAATTCTTGTCCCTGATGATGGCTATTTTTGGGCTCTTGTTAAATCACATTAAAACTTTCTACTCCTTCCAAGTGAGACTCAGTGTAAAGCTTCATCTTCTTGTGTGGGAACTTCCTTTTTTGCATCTGTGTTATTTTGTTAGGCCTCTTGATATTATGAGGACTTATCATTACTGTTCATAATTACTGTGGAATTTCTCCTCCTCCTCCCATTCCTGGTGTTCTAGATGAGAATTACTATGATGCAGGTACCAAAGGTTTTATTACGCTATAAAAAGACCCCTCATTAGCATTGGTAATTGCTGTTTCTGCTTTGCTTCAAATGAGGTAGTGTAGTGCTCTTCTAATGATAACTTCTTAAAGCATATGTGCGCAGAAGTGAAGATTTAATTTCTATATTGTCGCATTTTGGCTGCAATAACATGCTTCGCCTCACGTGAGCCCACCTTTATGCAGCTTTTGACAGCTGTTGACAGACAGTAATTAGCTTCACTAGGCCTCTCCAGCAGCTCCAAAGGGGCAGGCATTAGGACGTCATGTGGCTTTATCGCTGCAAAAGATATGTTCTCATTGGTTGTGACATTTTCAGGTCACCCCTGTTGTTCATGTTGTGAGGCTGAGGTGGATTGTTCTTACTCATGGAAATAAATATATATATATGTGTATAAATATATATCTCTGTATGTGTGAGTGTACTGATGTGCTGGCAGAAATGAGTGAAGACAGATGTGTCTCTTTAGATTGTTGTTCTTTGTTATTTTTTTTTTAAACAGGGATTGGATACATTTGTATCAAATGTGGCAAGTCTGACTCGTTGATCCTTTGTGCTGCCTCATGTGTCTGACTGGTTAATTGTAATTAATGTGTCTGTCCTCTCTGTTTCTGATAGGTTCACATTTGCACGACAGGGCTCATTGTCACCCCCCCACCGAGCAGCCCTGTAACTACAGCGACAGTCTTCACATTTCCCCCAGAGACCAGCTACGCCTCAATCCCAGTGGTCAGTCCATGAAAAGCCTTTAACTTGACTTATATTTCTCAGTTGGCTGAGCAAGTTTGCTGATGTAGGGCAAGAGGTCTGCACATGCATGAAATTGAAGCCCGAAATCGATCTATACCTGCAACTACAAGACCGCACCCAAATAGAGCCAGGCATGATAGGGAAAATAGCATATCATGATCATCATATCTAAAACTACCGCTAAATTTGAAACCAGAACTGAGCACACTTGCACAGTTTTAGAATGATCATTTCTTTACTAAGCTCTTGAAAGAACGGGTCATGCTGGGATAAATATGTAAAAGTAAAACTAACAGTATTTTTTTTAATCATGTAATCATATCTGGTAGAGAACAGCATCCAACCTTTTTTTACACTTCACAGTTTGCTAAGCAAGTTTGCTTATGTAGGATACGAAGTCTTCATTGGCATTAAAGTGAAGCCTTTGCAGAACTTCAGTGGGTGAAAAATCCACCCTGACCTTTCCATCCATCCAACAAATCCTTCCTGAGGGAGAGTGAGGGAGAGTGAGGGAGAGTGAGGGAGAGTGAGGGAGAGTGAGGGAGAGTGAGGGAGCAAGAATAAAATGGTAAATTTCTGCAGGTATACTCCTTCAAATTTACACATTAGAAAACAAGCCCAAGCTCGACAGACTCTCCCCTAAAGTTGTACATGCAAAGGTGGTCCGAACCTGGATAATTTGTAGGGCCTTGTTGGGCTTGGCTCAAACCTGTATGTATGGTTGGATTTTGCCATAGACATCCCAATGTTTACAGTTACAAAAGTAAATATGGCCATTTCAGTGTTTCTATATGATTGAGGAAAAAAAATTCAGAGAAGTGACATTCTTCAGCTTCTTTCTTAAAGTGAATTTTGTGTATGCTCACAAAACCTTGCAC
This sequence comes from Semaprochilodus insignis, assembly GCA_034552555.1. Taxonomy (NCBI): domain Eukaryota; kingdom Metazoa; phylum Chordata; class Actinopteri; order Characiformes; family Prochilodontidae; genus Semaprochilodus; species Semaprochilodus insignis. The sequence goes on from CM067481.1 coordinate 6,676,041, forward strand.
CCATTGGTTCAGGAGGGAGTTCTACATGATGGTTTTGCTCAGATGATTTCTTTTGCCTGTGGCCATACTAATCATCTCTGCTGAAGCACCAGCAGTGAACTGAAACAAACACACACACACACACACACACACACACACACACACACACACACACACACACACACACACACACACACACATTCCATCTGAAATGGGAAGAGGGCAGTAGTGTGGGGGCAGAAGTGTGCCATCTGATAATAAGCCCTTCCCCTCTGAGTTCTTAGTGGGAATGACTGCTGTGGTGGCCCCAGGGCAGACAAGTGTCTCTCAATGATGGATATGTCTGGAAAGATGTGTGTTGATTGTTTGGTTGTATTTGTCTTTGTTTTGAGTGCACTGTCTTAGTGATAGTGGCTTTAGGATAAATTGAATGCCTCTGTGTAAATGTGCACACGCAGTAATTCACACGTCTTTATACATGCTTATATATCAAAAGAGTTACTCATTTATTTTATGGTTCTTTATTAGACTTTTATGTCGGTATCCATACATTCTCCAAGTATTACTGCTGTATACAATAAAAAAAAAAAAAAAAAAAAAACCGTTTTAAGCTGCTGATGTTGGAGGGGACAGATGGTTGAAATGATGCTTGTTCTAAGGTGTTTGGATCTGTAGTGTACTAACCCAGTGTTAGCTTGGTAAGCAGGCTTCCAGTTGTTTCTCACCAGTATGAAACATTCATATTGCACCATTTAAACTTGTGAAGCTACAAGTCAATAATGCAGATGTGAACTATGTTACTGAAATTACATATATGCACATTCTACCAGGAGAACATACAGTAAAAACAGTTTTAACCAGGGATACAAAAAACTTGTTGTTGTTTTTTTGAATCCTTTCCATACTGGTTCTTTGGGTAATATTATTTTCCTTCTTTTTTTTGTTCGTCTGAGTCACTGGGTGCAATTTTCTGCAAACTGTTACTTTGTTAGCTCTAGGTGATCCATCATGGGAAATAGACATATATTTCTTTGCTTTACTTTTTTATTTATCTTTTTTTATTATTATTATTGTTTTTCAGGATGTTCTTCCTCCTCCTCCACCTCCTCCTCCTCAGTCCTCTGCTGTGGGTGCTGCCTCCTCATTGTCTGCAGGCCAAAGGCCTTCCCCCACAGCAAGTGACCAAAGTGGCCGGCAGAGACCGACTGTGTGAGTGTTCATATAGAGCAGAGAGCAAATGGCCATGCATATGTGTAAATGGGGGGTTATCTTGATTACTGAATGCATGAACGTGCTTGTTTCTGTTCAGTGTTTGTGTGAGTTCACCTCTGGCTGACCTCCCTGCTGTTTCTGAAAGGCAGCTGAGCATGAGCGAGCACGGGTTAGAGGTCAGACCCTGAGGGAAATGTTACTGTCTCTGGGGTTTTGCACCAAGTCTGGCCTTAAGCCTAACCCCTGACCTGTTACTACTTTCCCCATCAAAATTCTCACTACAGCAAACACACTTCTTATTAGACACACCTGTATGCCTGTACATGCCTGTACAATTTGGTAGCGTATAATTAAGCTTATGCATATGTATAGAGATGTGTGATCATAAATGATGTGCATTTGCAATTTCTTTACAGCCATATTACCCAAAGGATGAACACAGTTTATTGCTCGTTTTGTAACCCTAAGCTTATGCTGTGCAACACATGAAGCACACTAGCACATGTTTACTTTACATTAGCTGAAGAACAGTTGTTTTTCAGAACAGCAAAAATAAGAGTAGCTGAAATTGTGCTTTGCATTAATATTAATGCTATTTACTTTGTGTCCATGTAAAGTAAAAGTATAGTATTCTAAAGAAAAGTTTCATAATTTCGTTTCATCGTTCCGATCTAACACAATAGCCACAAGATAACATGCTTGTCACAAATCTGCAGTTGCTGTATACTAGATAACGATACAACACAATATGCCATACTTTTACATCACTACTATTCAACACAATGATTAATGCATAATTATGGTGTGACATTTTTGGTACGTTTAAGGTGTTGCAGCTGTATTCAGATACAACATAAGTGCACTTACCTCCGCCACGCTATTTATATTATAATCAAATTAGCCAATTGTGTATTCATAGCAAAAATCCGATTGTATATCCCGAGTACTGTGATTTGAAAACACGTTAAATATTTAGATTCCTATTAGGTGTAGCATTATGTTTGTTGTTTTTTGGATTGTTCAGGCTTTAAGTCTTCGCGGTAATGTTGATGCAATGCTACTTTTGTTGTTCTCTTGCCTCTTAGGTATGTAGCGATGTTCCCTTACACACCACGTAAGGAGGATGAGCTGGAACTGAGGAAAGGCGAGATGTTCCTGGTGCTGGAGCGCTGTCAGGATGGCTGGTTTAAGGGAACATCTATGCACACTGGCAAGATCGGGGTGTTTCCTGGCAACTATATGAGTCCTGTCAGCAGGTACAACCCGCACATGCATCTGCATGCTCACTCGCATCCATTCGAACTCACACTCACACAACCTCCAGATTTAACACAAAGTGAATTCACACTCAATTGTATTGACCCTGCATAACCTGCTTCTGGTTGTAGTGAACCTGCATGATGTGCATTATTAAGCACAAGGCTGTTTGTTTTCTCAAGGACACAAACATGATTTGTTTATTAAATGTGTTCAGCCAGCTGGTTTCTCCATCAGATAAAGTTTAATGCAATAATTTATAACATCACACATTAATTTAATAACATTAAATATTTGCTGAAAATACGCTTGGTGCACTCAGCTCACTTGGTTATGAATCTCACATCCCTCAAACCCACATAGTGAATGAAATATTGACTTTCTGGCCAGTGTGTGAAATACGCTGTGACTCCTCTATGCTCAGAAACATATTTCTCAGTCAAACCAAGGTTAAGCTGTTGGCACAAGCTGCCTGTTTTATTACATAGCATCAACATTTTAGCATTGCTGTCGTCAAAGTCAGGGACAGTGAACAGTCAGCAGTTAGAATTTAAGAACTGGTTTGATTAGGTCTTTGAGTGTTTTAAGTGTCCTTATTTAAAATATTTGTATTTATTATTGTTATTTTGTAGGACAGCAGCCAGTAGCAATCAGCCCAAAGTGCCCCTATCACTGAGCTCACAGGCTGGGCGCAGCGTAACCATCGTCAGCCCTTCTTCTGCCCATCTTGGAGCTGGCTTGGGCAGCATGGATCCCAATAAGCCCCTCCCAGTGTGTACAGGTCCTGCTCCTTCTAGCCCATTGCCGGCTGCCATAGTGACATCTGCTCACATTCCCCCAGGCCAGCACCCCAAAGTGCTGATGCATGTGACTCCACAAATGACTGTCAATCAGGCACGCAATGCTGTTAGGACTGGTAAGATACCTTCCACTAAGCATTTATGTACAGTCCAGTCCAGTCAGTCAGGAAGTTCAGAAGGAGTTCATTAGTTAAATCAGGTATGAGAGATTGTGATTGGATCTAGACTTTGCAAGAGGGTCTAGACTAGAGCTGAACCACTATGTAAATGAATCATAAAATATTGTTTTTATATTCTGTTATATATTCATGTTTTTCAAATTCTAAATTTCTCCCCCACTCGACTCCTAAAGGAGTCTGTCACAGTCAGGATCGTCCAACTGCGGCTGTAACACCCATCCAGTCCCAGAATGCTGTGGCTTTTCTGCCTCACTTGGCTGTGTGTCCGCAGCCATCAACAGGTGCTGGTTCTGGTCCCAACTCTAGCCCTGCCTCAAACAGAATGGGTGTGGCTATGGGCTGTGCTGCTGCCTCCCTCACCCCACCCAACGTCAGTGCTGCTTCTTTGGAGGTTGATGCCATGAGACCTACCACCATGGTGGTTCTCCCAGTCGGTCCTGGTAATACCAAGCCCCTTGGTGCCACAGCAACAAATCAGGCTGCTGCTTGTAGACTGGATAAGGACTCAAAGGTGAGGCAATAAAATAACACCCAAAAGTGTCCAAACTGAATGCTGCATGTATTGCTACAAAGAAATAGGACCAGTCACTCTTGCATTGATTGGTTGAAATGTTCTTCATTCACCTCAGCTGTTGAAATCTCTGACCAGTGTGAACAAACGGTATTTAAAAATGAACACTGTAATGACCGGGTGTGCTACTTCTGTGCTGAAAGGTCCTGTTCAGGCACAGTTGAGTGATTTCCTTGCTCAAACATGCGTGATTTAGTAGGTATTTAGGCTTGTTGTCATCTTGTTATTTTACGGGGCAGTGCCCCAACAACCAGTCATCACGCCTCCCAAACCCACCATTGTGTGATTTGCTGTAAATGTGCAGCTTTCCTGTTTATTTTCTGCTGAACCTGCGGCTGCTTTAAACCAATATGTACATTTCCTGCCCCATATTCCAGACGCCCCACTCACAATTAGTTCTGGTGCCAGGCTTTGTAGGTGTTTGAGTAGGTAAATTTCCTTGTGTCTGTGCTGAAGCTGTTCAGGTTTGGAATTGGACACTCCTGCTGTAATGAATCACACTGAAAATCTATTGTAACTCTCATCTCTCCATGCCTACCCCAATCTCAGAGACCGGCTGCTCTGATATACCTTTTTCCTCATTACACTGATGTCTTGAATGTCAGGTTTTCAGTGTAATAACTTGCAAGTACTGATGCCCATGTCCACTGATGACAAACTGAGGCTACCCAATAATGTGGAACATCTGCTGGCCCAGGCTTCATGGCATGTTTAAAATGCTGGACCAATCACTTGGGAATATAACATGAGCTACTCCCCATAAAGCTAATGTTGTGTTTCCCCGTGCCTGCACATGTTATCCTTTCCTGTTCACTACTTTGGCATCCTGGATAGCTTTGGGTTTTTCTATGTTTTAGCCACAAGGACAGTCTTTTTGTTGGAATGAAATTTTCCACAGTTGGCGATGTATCTCAGCCTTGAGTGTTACCCAGGAACCTCCTCCAAGCCAGTGATTTCCCAGGCTGGTACCGTTCGTGCCATCGATGTAATTCACTTGGAGGTTTCCATTTTCAGTTTTTGCCCTGGGATCAAAGATGTCTGCATAACTCTCATTTTTCATCGAGCTGTACCTCTCAGGGAATGCTTCTGACAGTTGTGTAGATTGGAAAATACAAAGTGGGCCGTCTGGCTGGACTCTCCCGCTGTCTGCACCAGCAGATGGTTTTGAGTTCTAGGAAGGTCTCCCATACGCATTTATCCTAACAAAGTAATTTACACACACAAGTCCTCTGTCTGCCCAGCATAGCTCTGGAAATTGAGTTAGAAAATTTCAGATAGGATGGGCAGTTGTGTAGAGACAGTGGGCAGCTTTAAAGACAAGGATGAGGCCTGAAATGGTATAAGGCATGTGTGACTTGACACCAACGGGCCACCTTAAACTTGTCCTAAATTGTCCTTCCATGTGTATGTGTGTATGTATGTTTTAAGAAGTCTATATGTCAGTATTTGTCTGTTTCTGAAAACATAACCCCAGTTCTGTTGTTCTTTTCAGAGGGAGAAGAAAGGTTTGTTGAAACTACTGTCTAACAAAAAGAAGCTCCGCCCCTCTCCTCCATCTTCCCCAACGCTAGAGGCGGAGCAGGCTGCTGCTGCAGACATGACACAGGGTGCCATGGGGCCTGAAATGCCCCTGCCCAGTTCCGCAGCAATTGGAAACCAAGCTAGGACCGGGTCCTGTCCAGTGGAGACGGAGATGCCTGTGCCATGTGCATCATCCTCGTCTTCAAACACTGACTCAGCACACCGCAGAAGTGGCTCCCAGGATAACCCTGCCCCCATTGCACCGCCACCGCGGCAGCCATGCTCCTCCCTCCTCTCCATGCAGCATGACGGTCGGCCGATAGTATGCGAGAGGTACAGCAGCACCTGCATAGTACTGTTCAGTAGGAAGTGAAAAAGACTTGGAAAAAATGGAATACTGAATGTTTCCCATCCCAAGTAACTCATCCAAATATGGAAGTCCAGCATTAGAAACTAATTAAGTCTGAAGATACTAAGTCTTGAAAAAGTGTAATATTTTAAAACCTTACAAATGAAACTTGCTGAGTCAGAATTCATTCTGTAGTAAATGAGTTGCGTACAGGGACTGGGCAATGTGGACAAAAATCTGATCACCCTGCATTCCATATCATTAAATATTGACACTGATTGTGTGCATTTCTCAGTGGTCAGTTTGAATAGTATTTTGAACTCTGAAGAAAACAGAGTTCATTTGATTTAAAAACAGCTGAACATATTCCACACTACAGAGGGTGTGTGGCCTTAATCCTCAAACTCCTGACCTTCTTTTTCTCTCATGTATTTCAACAGTGAGAATAGCCATCCGGTCTTCGTCCCCTGCCCGTTTTGCACTAGGCACTAGCTTTTATTTAAAATACTACTTCTCGTTTTGCATTGATCTTTATAATCTGACTTGTATACTGTATTTATTTAGTATACAGTATCTATAGTAAAAGAAGCCTCCAACCTTCTTTTACTGTAAACTTTTTAAAACGTTTGAGCGCTAAACTTAGCACTTAGTGTTTAACTTTCATGTTAGAGTACAGAGAGACGAATGGGATGTAGACATAAACCTGCTGTTATTATCACTTTGGTTTAGCATGAGACCATGTGTATAACTGATTTTCAGATGGGTCCCTAATCCCTAGAAAGTGCACCAGAATTCATCAACCTATGACTTCTACACCCAAATAGTGCTCTAAATGATGGATGTTGGTATCTATGCATTTTTAAGTTCAAGTTTAATGACTTATTAGATCTTTTTAATACCTCCGAAAGGGGGGAAAAATTACCATTTACACACTAATACCATACTAACAGCACCTACCGAGCAGAGGGTATACTACCTGTTTAATGTACAAATACTTTAGATGGTCAGTGTTCTGGAAATGGTCAGGATTGAAGGAAGTGAAAAATAAATCTTGAAAATTTTAACAAAAATACACACTCCTTTATTCTACCCCCAGATCAAAATTGATACCTCCCCTACAATTACAGATATTTTAGACCTTGCTGGAACCTGCACATTAGGTGTAAGGAGCCATATGCCTTTGAGTCTGTATTGTACTATTGTAGCGTCTTTTACAGGCTAAGAATGCTGTTTTACACAAAGCAGTAGCGCATACCTTAAAGCTGTGGATTTTCATTGATCAGGGATAGCTGGGAGCGCTTGCCAACTGAGCAGGGAATCATTATCATTATGATTGGGGTATATGGCTGTTTTGTCATGGCTCAGCTACTGCTTTAAAATGCTCACACGTGTGCGACAGTGGTGTGCATGCTCAGTGCAAATCAGGTAGTGGGGTACAAGTAAATAGCTAGACTCCTTCCTGGTTTACTGAGTAAATGCCTCACATTGCCACCTAGTGTACTGAAGAAGAAACTGTACAGTACTCATATACTTGATGCTAACAGAATGATAAACTCATATCAAACTCCTCAAAAGACTAATAAAAAAAAGATTAATTAAACTAATAAAAATGCTAAATTGTAATAATTATTTGTCATTGTATCGACCAGGTCTAATCTCATACATACATCCACTCTCTGCCTCCATACATTAAACCCAGATGCTGAATCCCAGCCATTAACCCCAGAAACTTCTGTTTTGTTGTCTCACCCTGTGCAGATATCGTGTGGTGGTGTCATATCCTCCGCAGAGCGAAGCTGAGCTGGAGCTGAAGGAAGGAGACATAGTGTTCGTGCACAAGAAGCGAGAGGACGGCTGGTTTAAAGGAACGCTCCAGAGGAATGGTCGGACAGGCCTCTTCCCCGGCAGCTTTGTTGACAGCATCTGACTTGGGCTAGCACGCTTGCCGTCAAGCAAAACAGTTCAAGCAAACTTCTACCAGGTTAACAGCTGCAGCCTCTCGTGCTGTTGCCTGTAAAGCACCTGGCAAACAAGCGACAGACAGAACAGAAAAGGACTTCCTGCATCTGACAACATGCCCATGGGTTGATCCAAGAGCAAGTCGGCCCTGGTGTTGCCACAGTCTCTTGGAGCTGAATGCAGACTTTCAGCTTAGACAGAGACCCTTTAAACCGCCCCCAAGTTGGGCCAATCAGCACATACTCAAGCACATATAGAAAACCTTTTATCTTGCGCAGACAACGTGACGGAGCTGGCTTAGCCTTTAGGGCCTTTAGCCCCCGATTCCGAGAGTAGTAGAGCTATAGTCATGTGGTGATTTGTTAATTTATGTATCTGTAACGTTTCAGAAAGGTTTAAGTGTGTGCCTTGTACTGTGTCTCACTTTATTGTATATAAGCAAACAAAGCAGATCTATGAGTCACAAAACAGTATGAACTGATCTAGGCTGGAAAATATGAATTTAACTTATTTTTTTTATTTAGTTTGGGTTGTATGTTGTTGATGGATGACTGTCATTGGTGGAACTTTGTGAACTGAAGCAAAGACTGATCGGATGCCCCAGATGCGTATCACTAATGCACTGCTTGGCCATTGGTGGAGGCTGTTTAACATCATTACTGTTCACTTATTGGTTCATCAGTATGACCCAGTTAAACTACTGTTGATAATCTTGGTTTTATAGTTAGATTTCACTTTCCAGTTTACTACTGATTTAAGATGGTGATTATTAGAAACAGTATGCCTACGCCAATATTATTCGATATTTTAAACAATATTATAACTGAAGGTGCGCTCAGATTATCTGATTGGGTCATTTTATTGGCACATATGTTTGTAAAACAGGACAAATTGAGAGGAACTGGCTGAGGTTCTTGTAGAGCAGTGGTAGTGGCTCCTACGTGATGACTGATTGTAGTGCGTATAGCTCTACGGGGTCAGGTGTGCATGGAACGGGCACATTTTAATAATTCTGCTGTAGTTTTTTTTATTCCGTTAGGGGGTTTAGGGATAGTACAATTAATATTCTTAGCTGTTTGGTTTGTAAGTAAAATATGTTACCATAGAAAGTATCCAAGCGGTGGTGGCATAAATATGACTCAAAGTGATACTAAAGAAATTCCTATTGTTATGAAAGTATGATGGCTGCTGCCTCCCTTTGTTATATGAGAGTCATCTCACTGATAGCTGATCAGGAGAGTACACTAGAGTACTGAGCATGAAAGCACACAAATTACAAACTCCGGTACTTTATAAAGACAGTTCAACTTGTAATCACCCACATCTTACTTGTGACCAGCGCGTCTGGTTGGATGGCCTGTTTCTACAGTTGAGTTTAGTAGATTGCACTACATCCAACATAGTGGTGCACTTGATCTTTCAACCTTTCACTCTTTTGAGCATTTCCAGACAAAATCTGAAGTCCAAAATACTGGTTTGTCCTGAGCACATGCACGAAAGGAAGCAGAGGTGAGCTGTGTAGTCTCTTATTATTGTGTGATAGCCCAGAGGAGGGGGAGCCCTATAGACTGGTGTGGTAAATGATGTAATGAACATTTTTCCAGTTCTAAAACAGGCTGGATCAGTGTCATAGCATTCATGCCGTTCCTCCCATGGGGATTGCTGTTTGTCAGTACAACGTGTAAGACTTGAACGTAGACTGTGTTGTACGGTGGGTTGTTGTTGTTGTTGTAGGTTTTTTGGAGTTCCAGTTGAATTTGAAAAGCACAAAAAAATCCAATGTATTTCATATTCAGAAGCTATTGCACAACTTCCCCAAGTTTTCCTCCATTTCCTTTCATTCTTTAATGACTGACTGGTTTTAAGACAGACTGAAAGTGTTTAGACAAGGTCATCCTTTTAAAGGGGACGTTTACTAAGGATGCGCCAATTTCTTTGCAGCCAAATTGGCCGATGGCCTTTACTTTGGAGAGGTTTTTAATGAACCCTTTTTTCATTCTGAAGCTCACGCTGTGTGGGCTAATCGAGCATATGAAACACATCTCCAGTACTTTCTTTTAGCCAAAGACGGTATAAATAATTTTATTTCCATATTTAGGGCCAAAATGATTTTGCAAATTCTTAAATGAGAAATCGGTTGTCTGTTCAAAAAGCATGAATGGAATAAAGTGCTGAATTGAAAGTAAGAGGGAGCTGGCTATTCAGCGAGTCATGCAGAATTATGCTGCTACATTCTTGTGTAGGTGTAGCAGGAGAATTCAAATACAGCATGAGTGCACTTACCCAACTCATCATAAAATCGCAGCACACAAAAATACTAAATGATGCGATTTTGGCCAATCATGTAGCATTAGCATTGTGGTCTAAATCATAAAGTCTTACAAGTCCTATGGCCAAAACGATTTCTAGGAAGAATTTGTTGTAGGAAGACCATTTCTGCCACTTCAAGAAAATAAAAAAATAAAAAAAAAACATACAGTATCTCATAACTATGACTTGGCATCTCATAATTATGAGTTACTATCTCACTTATGACTTAGTATCTCATAACTATGACTTGGCATCTCATAATTATGACTTACTATCTCGCTTATGACTTAGTATCTCATAACTATGACTTGGCATCTCATAATTTTGACTTACTATCTCACTTATGACTTGGCATCTCATAATTATGACTTACTATCTCACTTATGACTTAGTATCTCATAACTATGACTTAGTATCTCATAAATATGACTTAGCATCTCAATTATGACTTAGTATCATAATTATGACTAAGCATCTCATAATTATTACTTAGCATCTCAATTATGACTTGGCGTCTCATAATTATGACTTACTACATGGCCTATATTTTCATTAAGTGGCAGAAATGGGCTTCCATATGTTTGCCTCTGGAAACACTCCATATGTCTAATCTGCAGTGCTGGGTCTTTTGTCATGTGAAACTGCAGAACAGTATGTAGCTTGTGCCAGTTAACGTTTTTTATATTATCGTGATCAAACAATTGCTTCGTTTAGGGCTGTACAATAAAAGCGATGATAAAAAAATAACACTGTTTACAAGCGTTTGTGAGTGAGAGAGTGTGACCGGGACCTTGGTGAGCTAGTAAACTGAGTGTTTTTCTGCCTAATGTGAGATTGGAAGGCTGGGAGAGGTTGTAAAAGTGGTATAAAACACTGATCACTCCTAGGGGAAGCTCAAGTGCCTATGCCGTGTTGAGTTCACCCTTGGTCATCTTGGCGCTCTTTTTGTGCACACAGTCCGTTTTCTGTCTGTTTTTGTTGTGTTAACTGAGCTCCAGTTCTCCCATTCATTAGCAAATCACACGTGCCATCTATGTTTCAGACAAGTGCAGTCTGACTATCAGTGGTGTGCAACTTCCACACAACCTTTAATTAAGTGTGATAGATTGTCAGATAGTCAGTCATTTTAAAAGAAGTAGAAGAAGAATAGCTGCCTAAGCACATCCCACAACTGACCAAACTGCTTCAAAGGAATGCTAGCGTATTCACTGTACTGTCAGACCTTGTTGGAGAGCGTTAGTACTAAAGCTGATTTAGTTGGACACACTCTATTTGCCAAGGTGACTTACTTGATTTTTCTTTTCCATATTTTTTTCCTTTGTATTGAAGTAGATGGTCTCTTGTATGTCTGGTAATGCAAGTTGGTTTCCACATATTTAACACTAAAACAGTGGAAGAAATACCCATTTTTTTTGTAATGTGCATAACAGTAATAAACGATAATGGTTTCCAAATGCTGGTGTTCAGGGCTGCTTTTTGGTGCTGTATGTAATGTTAAATGGTTTACCAGTCTCTGTGGTAGGACTGAAAGATGAAGCATTCTTATACCGAATTGCAATTTAAAGGAGTGCAATTTTGTATTATATTCTGTATTATCTTCAACCATCTAACTGGCAGTCTGGCTCATTCCCATGTCCTGCAGCCATACGCTGTGGCAAGCATTGGAAAGTCTGTAAGATGATGGGAGCGTGATGCAACTCCATCAAGGCTTGTGATTTTACTCCAACATTGGAAATCTCTCTGCGACTGTGAAATCACTTGAGAAGTCGTTTGGTGTATGTTAGCTGACACACAAAAAAAGAAACAACGTTTAAAGTGAAATGTACAGTGTTTTATCAGATCGAGTGTGTTTACATGCAGTTTCTGCACTTATCTAATTATTCAAGTGCTCATGTACACAACAAGCTCCTATTTGTTCGATCGGATTAAGTCCCGGAAATCTGATAAACAGAGCTGGATATTTGGGTTTATTTAGGTGAGGCCAATCATTCTGTGAGTAGGGAATTTTTGAACCATTTTGTGCTGTGAGGAATTTGTCTTCTGCGTTTAACGTGTCTGTGATGGGACACACACACGGGGGCAGTGAGCACACTTGCCTGGAGCGGGGAGCAGTTGCGGGTTAGGTCGTTACACCCTCCAGTCACAAGGCTGGTTCCCTAACCTCCAGCCCACGACTGCCCCGTGTGTGTACACTCTTCCTCGCTCAGATCACGGTACTGGATCACTATGAGAAATGAGTAAGCAGAGTTTGACACAACAACTGCAAGCTGGCATCAAAACACTTCTGGAGCGATGCTGAAACCAACTACATGTTTAATTATCTAATTACTTTAGAACATGTAAAATGAACAGAATCTGATTTTCTGCACAATTATTAGGTGCATATAAACACACTAATTTCACTCCCCGGTCCATACGTCTGTAAGCTCATTGTTGGTGTTATAAAAAAAAACAATGGATTTATTGTATGTATATCCATCTATTTGGCCTATAGCAGTTTAGCCCCGCCCCTTTGTACCGATTTGCAAGGAGTGTTTTAGATGGGACTGTTTTTTTAAATAAGATACACCCTACGGGGCAGCCAGCCAATCAGAACAGAGCATGTGAAAATGAATTGCGATTGTTTTTGATATATAACACCACACACATCATAAATTGAACTCGCAAAATACCTAAACATGTAAGATATAGGCCCTTTAAAAAGTGAGGATGAAGAAGGAGGCACATTCAGTTTTCCACGTTTCCACAAAAGTCCCTCTTTTACTTCAGGGACCACTTACAGTAATAAACATCTCCTCTAGTCCATCCCACCTCCAATATGATATGACTGCATTTAAACCCGTATAGATGAGGCCTCTGTTAATGAAACTAGCTGCAATGATGCAGAATGGAGCTGGGAAAGTGTATGCGCGCGCGCGTGTGTGAGTTGGTTAGTCAGGGGAGCGTCAGCCATGCGGGACAGAGTCTTTAGTTCATGGAGGTGTGAAGGGGGAAAATTGGGTGCTGATGTTCTGACACGAGGGCAGAATACAAATGAGCTTCGGCGGCTATCTGCACTCACTCACCCACGCAGACACTGACACGTATCCGAGCTGAGGCTGTGCACAATGAACTTAAATGTCTCGCAGACATCATGGCAGAAAGTGAGAACTCCAGCTTGAGAAGTGTTTCAGGAGACAGTTCTAGCTACTTTACGGTGAACATATTGCTGACAGATGCACAGATAAACACTGACAATCGAACGGGATGCTTTGGAGCAGCTGTGCATGCGCCAGCATTGGGCTGAGGATCAGCAGAACTGGAGTGATGGAAAACAAGTACCTTTGGGAAGAGCTGAAGTGCTCCAGAGCTAATCATCCAACATCGGTACCTGACCTCATTAATGCTCCTGTGGCTGAGTGCAAGCAACCTTTCCAGCCGTTATGTTCATGTACTGTAAAGCCGTGCCAGAAGAGTAGCGGCTGTTAGTGCAGCAAAGAGGGACAAACTGTCTGTCAATACCTTGATTAATTATTTGTTGATTGATTTGAAAGAGACGTTGGACGAGCAGGTAACTACAAACATTACGATACAGATCATTTCTAATGAAGTTTCAGTAATAGAAAATCAATTTAATCGCAGATAAACATATAATCTGATTCAAACATGCCTTTCCTGTGCAACTTCCCAGGTTTAAGATTAGAACGATATAGAAAGATATACATAAAAATAAAGAAATGTTTATTATTACAGGATGCCACATACATACATAGTAAAACATCCAAACTAGCTAGCTAACTAGCATTAGCTGTTCACTAAACCACGTTCTCTTCTGCAAAATGACAGAACCACCTATAGCCAACTTTTTTTTGTCATTTGTTTCTTGGTTTGTTTGTTTGTTTGCTTGTTTTTCAAAGACCATTCATCCAAATCAGTTCAAACTGTGGCCTCCCAGTAAAGGGAGTGGTTGGTGTGGCTCAGCGGATAGCACCGCTAACCTCCAGGGAGCTACCGCCCCATGTGAGAGATGGGGGTTCGATTCCCGGGTCTGGGTAACTATGCTGTGCTACACCAATAAGAGTCCTTGGGCAAGACTCCTAACACTACATTGTAGTCGCTTGTAAGTCGCTTTGGATAAGAGCGTCAGCTAAATGCCATTAAAAAAAAAAAAAAAACACACTCCAAAAAACAAACCGACATTCACATCTTACACACTCTGACATACTAACCTCGGGGGCTTGGAAACCCCCACACCTGTGGAAGTTGTGGGGTTGAACGAAGTCATGGCGTGGTTGAACGAAATATGATAGTAGGTGTCAGAGAGATGGGACATCCCTTTCCCAAAGCTGTATGTGGGCATTTAACATTCCCTGATACACACTGTCACGTGTGTAGAGGAATACATCACAGAAAGCAACACCACCCACGGTGGACGGCACTCTGGCAGAAATCACATCCATGTTCAGTACAGGAAGCCGTACACACATATCCCACAGTGTCAGTGCAGCATGCTTTAGCTTCCATGGGATATGGGAGTAGAAGAGCCACCTCTGTTAACACCACAGCACCAAACCTGGGCTCATGAGAATGCTAACTGGACCCCACACGACTGACATGTGTGACGTCGTCTGATGAGTCATTGTACCAGCTGTTTCAGGCTGATGATAGGGGTTGTGTGTGACACAGACCCTATGAAGTCATGGACCCCAGTTGTCAACAAGGCACTGTGCAGGCTGGTGGTGGTTCCATACTGGTGTAAGGTGTGCTTTCATGGCACATGTTGGGTCCACTGGTCTGCCTTAACACTTCATTAACCGCTGCCTGCTTTGTTTCACTGCTTGGTGACCAAATGCAGCCCTTCATGGACTTCATGAACCCCCATAGTGATGGGATATTCCAGCAGGATAATGCACCGTGCCATATGACCCAAGTTGTCCAGAATTTGTTTGAGGAGCGTTCTGGAGAGTTGCAACGAATGGTGTGGCCTGCGTGTTAGCCGGACATGAGCCCAGTAGAGGCATTCCACTATCATGACTCGTTCGATAATTCATGTTGCCTTGCCATATGCATCATGTACAGTCTGAGGTAGTGTCATAAACAATTTACATACTGCTATCACATGACTTGGTATGTCATTGTATAGACACAATGGAAAAAATCTAATCCAAATCGTAATAGCAGATTAAAATCTTAGGTCATTATGGTGTTTAGCCTCACATCCTGTAATCTTTAAACATACTTCTCTTTGATGTGAACACAGTTTTACACTACGATTAAACTGATATTTCATAGGTGTGATTCTGTATTGTGGAATGAGTGTTACTGAGATGAATCAGCTGTATGTTTCACTATAAAAGACCACCGGGGTAGCCACAACTGTGGCTGTGTTTGTGAGGTGCAAACATACAAGCACATTGACAGATAATCTGCAAAAAAAATTTTTTTCATTTCACATGTGTTAAGAAAGGTTATTGCAATTTGTGTTGGAAATCATTTATTTCAGAAGATTTAATTATTTAGTTAAAAGACTAGAGCTCTAATCTACTCACCGATTCATAAAGTTGAACATACACCCACGACCACTTCATAGGTGCTCCTTGTATCCACACTCACTCTTCATCGTATCAGCTCCACTGACCATATAGGAGCACAAGATATGTGTCTACAACAGTGGTGTAAAACTAAACAAATGTACACTCCACAACTGTAGGAGGACCGCAATAACAGTTCTCACACAATCCTACTTCAAGTTCATTAAATAGCTAACACAGCAGAGTAAGAAGAATAGTATAAACACAGCACCTGTTAGCTCGGCCCAGCAGCCGCTCCCTCAGGCTGAATTCCATTCAGTTGAATTCAACTGAATGCAAATAGACAAATAAACAATATGTGCATAAACAGTAACAGTAAGACATGTGCAAAGTGTGTAAGGGCCGTGTCTGTATGTCAGAATGTGAATACTAGAACTGAGGTGCAGTTAGCACATGCAGGAGGCAAAAACAGCTTAGTCTAAGTGTACGTGTAGGAGAGTACAGTGTGTTGAGGTAGCAAAGTGTGCAGTTAGGTATGTGGTTGTAAACAGTATGGGTATATAAAGTGTACAGTGCAGGTATGAGAATAGCAGCTCAATGCTCAGGTGATCAGCTAAACAGTACAGGTGTGCAGTATATAGATACTTCAAATACAGATGAATAAATACACAGCTCAGACGTTCAAGTATACAGGTGAGTTAAAATGCCGTGCATACAGTCCTGTGACTGAGACATCCTTTGATGTCAAGTTGAGTTGTGGAAAGCGGAGATCTCAACAGGTTTCAGACAGATTTAGCAGCTGATAATAACGCTGTTTTTTTTTTTTCTTTACTTCATCTGAAAGTGAATTGCTCATCTTTAACCCTGATTTAACCTTAATCTCTCTGTAACCACAACTTTTCATTGTCATATTAGATACAGATCCTTTTACTCAGATGATCTCAGCTGGGATAGAAAGAACAGTCTCTCATTTCAGTGGCAGCTCTATGAGCTCTCCTTCATTTGAACTCCACACTGTAGGTAATGAAGATGATGAGAGGATCAGCAGTGTGGTTTTGGTTTTAACGCTTTGGCGCCACCTGGTGGATGATACTGATAAACACACAGTTGATCCAGCTCAGCAGCATAAATCAAACAGTTATAACCACAACGATATCTTTAATAAGTGATAACACTGCATTATTATGAAGATAAAACATATCAAACCAGTCTTCTATAAAGAAACTACGCTGTTTTAAACCTACAGTAAGAGTCTGAGTTTAAAGGTTTGAATAGTTAAAGAGAAATATCATTACTGACACACAAATTCCCAGAAATCTGCAGAGCTACGAGGTGTAGGTTCAGTTCGTAATGAACATTAATCTACAGCCGAATATTTCTGTCCTGCATTGTATATTAGGTTAAATGCAGTGACTCACATTCATAATCCTTTAATGAAAACAAATGTAAACACCTTTGTCTTTAGTCACGTGTTTGTATGAAGGACGGATAAAAGGCACATATATAGTTTAAAGTGTAATGTGTTATTTAGTGCTTTTTAGTTTAGGACAGAAAAGCGAAACATAAAGGACAGTCAGTGCTGCAGCGCGCATGCGTAGAAAACTTTACCGGCGCTGCCCGGTCTGTACCGCCAAAGCCCTTATAGAAAAGTCTGTCCGTCATCGGGCCATCTTTTTAGTCCTTCCGGGCAGTCATTCCTGGCTATATAATACTTTCATGTCTTTGAGTAGGCAAAGACCAAAATACTCAAATCTGAAAGTCTAGTTATCATTTCTAAATTGAGGATGGTGCAAGCCGATTGGCTGTTTTCCATGAAGGGCGGGACTTTCTCCGTAAACAGACGCCATCTTGGGCGTTAATGTTCTTGTGACTCGTCTCCTCATTTATAACGTGTTCCACATAGATCAAGCATTTTCCGACAGTTTCAAACTGTAGTTGAACCCTAACAAAACGTCCATAATCTTTAGTAGTAATTACGTGTGTATTTGCACTCTTCTCTGTTCGGTCGGTGAGCCGTCCTACTCGTTACTACACTGTTGTTCAAGCGAAATACTCCTCTACTTCCAATTATTGTGACACCCTCTAACTGAGCATATCATACTACTTTATCAGAACCACCAGGCATGGATGTCTAGTCAGCGGCCACTTTATGAGCACTGTGTACCTTAAAGGTGTAAGTGTGCAGATACTCTACCATGGGATCCACTACCATGCCTTTACCATGCCAGTGTCCTCTATTCTGTTCTGTACTCTCTCACATAATTCTGATTGTATCACCTGTCATGATACAAGAAAACATATAGGCAGGTATCATGCCTGTGAACAGCAAGTTATACTGGCTCTGCAATTCTCTGCTTCCATATGTGACATTGTTGACATTCAGGAAAGTACTGTTTGTAACTTCTGTCGTTTTTCTAGGCAGTATGTTGCAATGAATACACTGAAAATGACCTTACAGCAGTAATTACTTTAATATTCATCTCTCTAGCCAGTGTTATACAGTATTTAAGACAGCAGTAGTTGTTCTGTACAATCTTTCCCTTGTGTAGTGTTTTAAACTGCTTCTTAAATCTTCTCTCTCCTCCTCTAGAAGAACCAACAAACACTGAGGCTCCTACATCTACGGCCGCCCCCTTCCCAAAGAGAAAGGGCTTCTTCTCCAGGGTTGCTGCAGCTTTCACTAAGATCTTTAGATAAGGCAAAACATCATCTTAATCATATCAGCTGCAGATTTAAAGAGGAATTCCAATTTCAGTGTAATTCAGTGGTTACGATGTACGCGATGTAAAGTTAATTCCTATTTCACTTCAAACCACTCTGAATGACTTTGTTTACATCTCAGTGACTGAATCATGCAGAACCTTTGGAATTCCTATTTAACCATACCATCAAATTATAAAAATAAACATTAAAAAGCAGTTTTATAGTGTGTAGTCAGTCATTTCAGCACAGTGGAGGGGAGCATGTACTAAATAGATTTTTATCCCCTTGTAGAACAAACTTGCCTTTGGAAGTCACAAACTGAAAGATTGTCTGAAATTTTGGATTACGTCCAATATTAGTTATGATTTCTGCTAGACGCTGTCTTTATATACCTCAACTTCAGTAACTCTAGGATGGTCATTTTAAAAACACACCCCAGTTTGGATTGTGTACGCATTTGAATGTCTAAAAACACTGAAAATGATGTTTAATAATGAGATAAATAAAGTTAGTTATTTAATATGCTTGAAAACAGCAAAAAGAGAATGCACTTAGCACTGTAGACTGTTGCACTGTTTCCCTTTGACTTCATGTCATTAGTTAACAATCTGAAATAGTCTTCTGTTTTTGTTGGCTCAGAGACAGAAAGTACAGATCTTTGACAAAACTCTGTTCACGTAAGTTTGTAAGAATCCAGTATGAACTGTAATAAACTGTAAAGAAAGCTGTTATTTGGTCCATACAAATATAGATTGCACCAGGGATTCTCAACATTTTCCGCCCCAAGACCCACCTGATTACTTTTATAAACTTTTTTATAAATGCAGTTTAGAAATTTGGTTACATTGGGGTCCATATATTTATATTATATTTTTATGGTTATATATAACGTTTCTGGACCACTACAAACTACTGCCTGCACCTGAGGGTGGTCTCCGGCCCACGGGTTGAGAAACCCTGGTCTACACCAGATATTAATTTCTTTTATCCTAACATTTCAATAACACATTTGGCAACACGTTTAATGGATGTAATTAACAAGGGGAAAAAGAAAAGAACATTGTATCCATCCGTACATTCAATGCAATATGTTAACACTCAATGCATATGGTCTATATATGGAAACTAAGATTCAATGTTTTTTTTTTTTTTT
>CM067481.1:6699093-6717277 GCA_034552555.1 Semaprochilodus insignis
ATTTTCCTTTGCAGGAATTTTAGGGCATGATGTCTTTGGAAAGTTAAATGTACTTTGAGGAGAACCCTCACTTTCTAAGTCTTTGTAACTGTTTTTCACACCTCAGCGTCCTTGGAGGAGGAATGCTTAGTGCATAACTTCATATCCAAAACATTTCTTGTGCATTTACGTATTGTGGCAGGGGTGAGGTGGAGTCGCTGCTATTCCCGCCAGAAGTGGACACTCTGGAGAACACCAGAAAAAGTCCGGCTGGCATTTTGGAGTATGCCAGACGACCAGTGGAGGCAGAGACATCTCTTCCCTCACCCTGCCTCCGTGTCTTGGACCCAGACCCCGCCTTGTCTTTGTGGCTTGCATGCCACGGTGGAGCTGAGGGATGAAAGACTCGGACATTGCTAAGTAAGCCTCATTTAAGTTGCATTCTGGTTTGGTTGCTTCAGTTGTAAATAAAGCACTCTGGTTGACTTGCACAAGGGAGGGGTGAGGTCAGACTGGTAATCGTGCTAGAGAACGTTGGTGAGAGGATAAATGTGCTCACTGAGACAGTAGTTACTGGTAAACGGTTATCCAGTCTTGCAGTGATTATTTGGTTTATAAGACAGTCGTACTTACCTTTTTACTCACTCTTGTAAGTCAGCACACCCCTGTTAAGCTGGATGGTTGGTTCCAGGTGTACAGGGGTGGGGCTTGACTTATAAGAGGGAGGGGGTAGTGTGGGGGGTTCTTGGCTCTGATGTACTCTCCTCATGCTGAGAGAGCTAAAGCAGAGAGTACAGCGAATAAGGGAGAGTCCTATGACCTTGCCGTCTAGGCCTTATACTTACCTACACTTCCCAGAGTGAGGGAGTATATTTTAAACGCCTTGGCTTTCTTTGTACAGTTGTTTGTTTGTATATATATATTCTCCCACTTCCTGTGAATAAACTTCACTAAAAGAAGCTATGCGCTGAAGTCATCCTCTCTGTCCCACCACATCTGCCACTCAGCCTAATCTACCCAGTGACTTTGTATGTTCCCGCTGCAATTCGGCGAAGCATCGTCACATTTTGGTGTGTAAGTATCTTATACACTGAAAGTATCTTGCACACCTCAGTTCACTCAGAGGAGAATGATTAGTGCACAACTCCATATCCAAAACATTTCCTGTGCATTTCCGTATCCATAACATCATTACACAGATTTCATTTTTGGTTTTGGATTTGTCCCGGGTCATTTGCCTTGACCACACCACCACCCCCCATGCTCGGGACAATACGTCTATTTTTTTCCATATTCCTTTGCTGGAATATTGGGACATGATGGGTTTGGAGAATTGAATGGTCTTTGAGGAGAACACTCATGTTCCAAATCTATGTCCGTAACTACCTTGCACACCTAAGCTCACTCAGAGGAGAATGCTTAGTGCACAACTCCATATCCAAAACATTTCCTGTGCAATTCCGTATCCATAACGTCATTACACAGATTTCCCTTTTTGGTTTTGGATTCATCCCGGGTCGGCTGCCTTGACCACATCACCATCCCCCCCATACTAGGGACAATATGTCTGGTTGATTTTTCCATTTTCCTTTGCAGGAATATTAGAATATGATGGGTTTGGACAGTTGAATGCACTTTGAGGCGGACACTCACATTCCAAATCTATGTCCGTAACTTTCTTGCACACCTCAGCTCACTCAAAGGAGAATGCTTAGTGCAAAACTCCATATCCAAAACATTTCCTGTGCAATTCCATATCCATAACGTCATTACACAGATTTCTTTTTTGGTTTTGGATTTATCCTGAGTCAATTGTCAATATATGGATATGGAGTTGTCCCCGAATTGTCCCCGAGTGCACCCCAGAGCCACCACTACTGATGACAGTGCCACCAGGTACCCTGGAGAGTGTCCTGGAGCAGCCACCCGTGTCGTTAGTGCACCAGGAAATCCCAACAGACCACAGCGTCGCCAGGTATCCTGGCGGGTGTCCTGGAGCAGCCGCCCCTGTTGTCAGTGCTGCCTGACAACAGGGGCCCTGTGCCTATTTGTAGAGGACACCAGAAATAGTCCGCCTGGCATTTTGGAGGATGCCAGACGACCAGCGGAGACGGAAACACCTCGTCCCTCACGCTGTCTCCGTGTCTCGAACCCAGCCCCCAGACCCTGCCTTGTCTTTGACCCTGGTAGCCGTGTGCTAAGGCGGGTGGGGGGACGATGCAGCGGTGAGATGGAGTCGCTGTGTGTCTTGTTTTTTCCAGTTTCCTTTGCTGGAATGTTGGAACATGATATCTTTGTAGAGTTGAATGTACTTTGCTGAGAACACTCACTGTTCAAAGCTATGTCCGTAACTATCTTGCACACCTCAGCTCCCTCAGAGGAGAATGCTCAGTGCACATCTTCATATCCAAAACATTTCCTGTGCATTTCCGTATCCATATCGTTTTTACCCAGATTTCTTTCTTTGGTTTTTTGTTTTGTCCCAGGACAGTTGCCTTCACCACACCACCAACCCCCCATACTGGGGACAATATGTCAATCTTTTTTTTTTTTTTTCATTTTCCTTTGCTGGAGTATTGAGACATGATGTCTTTGGAAAGTTGAATGTACTTTGCGGAGAACACTCACTTTCCAAATCTTCGTCCATAACTATGTTGCACACTTGAACTAGCTCGGAGGAGAATGCTTAATGCACAACTCCATATCCAATATATTTCCTGTCCATTTCCATATCCATACCGTTGTTACACAGATTTCTTTCTTTGGTTTTGGATTTGTCCTGGGTCAACTGTCTTGACCACACCACCACCCCCCATACTGGGGACAATATCTCTATGTTTTGGGTTTGTTCCCAGTTTCCTTTGGAGGAATTTTGGGACATGATATCTTTGGAGAGTTGAATGTACTTTGCTGAGAAGACTCACTGTTCAAAGCTTTGTCCTTAACCGTGTTGCACACTTCAACTCCCTCAGAGGAGAATGCACAACTGCACAACTCCATATCCAAAACATTTCCTGTGCATTTCCATATCCATAACGTTGTTACACAGGTTTCTTTTTTGGTTTTGGATTTATCCTGGGTCAAATGCCTTGACCACACCACCACACCCCCAGAGGGCTGTATGTCTCGTTTCTCCAGTTACCTTTGCAGGAACATTGGGACATGATGTCTTCAGAGATTTGAACGTACTTTGACCCTAATCTATGTCCGTAACTTCCGCTTGCTGGAATGCTCATCTAGTGCTGATCTAGCACTACCCATTGAGCTCCTCCAGCTCATGGGACTGTATGCACATTGTAGTTTAACCATAACTACTATGCTTGAACGTTGAAGCTGTATACTCTCTATACTTCAACACCTGTGCTGTAAGCTATAAGCTGTTTACCTGAACATTTAAGCTGCTATGCTCACTTACCTGCACGGTGCACTTGGTGAATACACATCTGCGATGCAGTTTACAATCACTTACTGTAACTTGCACACCTGAGCTGGTTTACCTCAACACACTGTGCACTTCTAATTAATAGACACTATTAAACACCTGAGCTGTGTTTATGCACCTGTTGTCTGTGTGTTTTAATCTATTGTCTTTGCACTGTTGTTCATTTCACTTACTCATATGAGTGCACTGGAGAAGTAGCCTGATAGTGTTTAGTATTGTACAAGCTTGTGTTGTGTTGGTATAATGACTATAAATTTGAACTAAATTTAATAAATAGTAAGTAATTAGTTAGTGAAGAATAACTTATCAGGAGAAGTTAATAGGTGTGTTATAAACTATAGTTATTCTAATAAATAAACAGTAAATAAGTGAGTGTGATTCCAGATTCCTAATTCCAGTGTTAATGCAGCACATTTGTACTCACGAGTCGACAGCATGGCTGTTTCAGTGTTTCACTCATGCACTCACTGTGTTTGTCCTGCAGAGTTTAGTCTCCTTCTACTGTAATGCGCTTTATACTGTAAACAGTTCAAAAAGCACAACAAAAACTATAAAATCTATTAAACTTCCCAGTAATAAAACATCATTTAACAGAGAAATTAAGAGGACTAAATTAAAGAGGACTCACTAAAACAGTCCTAATAAACACACACAGTTCTCGGTGAGCATTTAAGAGCAGTTAAAATGTGTTTACAGATAAAACATCTGACTAAACGACCAGAATACTCTTATTCATGTACATCATTTGAAACGAGTGCAGGAGAACAGCAGGAAGAGACTTACTGAGCGTCACCTGTTGAAGAGAAGCGCACGTTTAGAAGGAGACACTCTGCTCCTCTGATCGTTCTAAATGACGTCATCAGTGATATAATAAAGGAGGACTGTGATTGTGATGCGCTTCATTTACACTGATGGCGTCTCCTCAATAATAAAAGGCCTCTTTTCCTCCTGACCTCCATGTATAACGTCTGTGTGGATTGATGTATTAAAATTAGTCAGAACTAATTTATACACTCGTTTTCCAGCCCCTCTTCATCCCTCAGCATTAAACTCTTTCTCTTACTGTGTCTCTAAGACTCAGATATGGATATCAGCTCTGTTCTGATTGGCTTCTCTGTGTTGGGCCTCATTTAGAAAGCAGTTTGGACTCTAATGCTTCTTATAATGTTAGTGTGGGCAGGGCTAAACTGCTATAAGCTGAATATGCAAATCTATGCAAATGAATTAGTTTACAAGACTGTTTATTGAACGTGTTTATAGTCGAATATCTCCTGTTCTTGTGTTGTGGAGAGTTGAATGAAGTTATGAATTAATATTATTTACACTGGTGTTTTGATTTATTATATTTTGAATGGATTAATATGACCTATGCTAGTGTATTGGAGTTGTTTACATAAACAATTTATAGCACCTATACAGTGTTTTGGAGTGATTATTGATGTTGATTATGAACTGATAGCTCATATTTTAGTATAAAATGTTGCCTATTAAGTTTATTTATGGAATAACATCTCATATTTAGGTGTTTAAACTGTTTTGCGAATATTTATATTGACTAATATTAATTTAAGCTGTTTATGGCTTAATGTGACATATTCTGCTGTATAGGAATGTTTATTGCAGTTGTTTATGGACTAATATTATCTATTCTAGTATTTTGGAGCGTTTATTTAGGTTGTGTATGCAATAATATTTCTGTTTGTAGCATATAGGAGCATTTAAGGTCATCTGAGGACTAATATCTTCTATTGTAGTGTTTTGTAGTGTTTAACATTAATATCACCCGTCTATTATTTTAGACTGTTTATTCAGGTTGTGATAAGACTAATATCTCCTGTTCTAGGCTAAAGATGTGTTTATTAGTTGTTTATGGACTAATATCACTTAAACCAGTGTTTGGAGGGATTATTTCTTTCCTAAATAGATTATTATGACCTATTGTTGGATTTTGGAGATCTTACCGGGGTTGACTATGGACTACCTTGCTAGAAGAACCAGCATAGACCAGCATGGCTGATCATCAGCAGAACCAGCACATGTTGTGTTTTGGATGCTGGTCACCAGCCAAATGGAGGTGGACAAAGAACGCAACTCCATTACTGGAGTGAAAGTTTAGATACTGCTGGTTCAATATTACAAATACTGCTTTTCATACTAAAGCGCTGGTATGATCATGCTGGAGTGACCAGTTAAACCAGCACCAGACCAGCACAGATCAGTTTAGACTAGCACGAAATGCAGTGGTTTATGGACTAATATCTCCTATTCTAGTGTTTAGAAGTGGTTTTAGGTTGTGTGGGGAATAATATGTCCTATTTTACCTTATAGGAGCATTTATTATAGTCATCTGTGGGCTAAACTCTCCTATCATAGTATTCTGAAGAGTTTATTTTGGCTATTTATGGACTAACATTATTTCTACTGGTGTTTTTGAGTGTTTCTTCATTCTTATAAAGATTAATAGAACCTTGATTAAATTTTGGACAGTTTTTTAGGTTATTTGTCTAATGTGTCCTATTTTAGTGTGCAGGGGCATTTATTGAGGTTGTTTATGGACTAATATGTCCTATTCTAGTGTATTTACATTTGAACAAGGTTGTTTATAGACAAATATGTCCTATTTTAATTTTTGGATTAATATCTCCTATTCTAGCATATAGGAGTGTTTGTTGAGCAGTTTATGGACAAATATCTCTTATTCTACCTTAGAGGAAAGTTTATTAAAGTTGTTTACATATAATTCTAGACTATTCTAGCATATAGGAATGTGTATTTAGTTTATGGAGTAATGTTTCCTCTTATTGCATGTATAAGGGTTTTTGTGGTAGTTTATTAATTAATGAGTGTTCATTGGGGTTGTTTATGTGTCAACATCTCCTATTCTAGCAGACATGAGGGTTTATTGAGGTGATTTATAGACTAATATCTCTGATTTTACCATTTAGGAGTGCTTATTGAAACAATTCATGGATTAATATCTTCTATTTTAGATTGTATAGGAGGAATTTCTGAGGTTGTTTATGGAGTAATATATTATTTTGTAGCATATATGATCATTTTAGAGCATTCTCCCACTCTAGAGCATATGAGTGTTTATTACGGATGTTTATGGACTAATATCTCTAATTGCGTATAGGAGGAATTTGTTCATGCAGTTGTTCGTGCAGTAATTCATCTATATTTTGGCACATACAAGTGTTTATAGACAATGTTTATAGAGTGTTTATTGATTAATATCCCTATTCTGGTGTGCAGGAGAGTTTATAGAGGTTGTTGATGGCCTGTTTTTGTGTATAAGGGTGTTTATTGGGGTTAATAACAGAAATATTTCTTCTGTTTTACTGTAATATCTCATATTATTTTCCTTCCCCCATCCAAAAGAAGGCACAAACTGAAATAGTTATATAGGTAAATAGGAGATAAAATAGATCATATAGTAACAACTAATGAGAAACACTTGAAGTCCTCATTTGTTTAGGATTAATTTAGCCTAGATGCCCCTTATGAAGTAATTAGTGGTGCATATCTCTAAATCCCTGATTAGTAAAAGCAGGAAAAGTTAATAGGTGTGTTATAAACTATAAATATTCTAATAAATAAATAAACAGTGAATAAGAGAGTGTAAGCTAAATTCCAGTGTTAATACAGCAAGTTTGTACTCACCGAGTCGATGGTGTTGCTGTTATTAGTGCTCCACTCTAGCAGTTTGTTTTTCCTGCAGAGTCTAGTCTCTTCCTGCTCTGACGCGCTTTATATCATAAACACTTCAAACAGCACAACAAAAACTATAAAATCTATTAAACTTCACAGTAATAAAACATAATTTAACAGAGAAATAAAGAGGTAAATGAAGACGCACTGAAACAGTCCTAATAAACACACACAGCTCTCAGTGAGCGTTTAAGAGCAGTTAAAATGTGTTTACAGATAAAAGATCTGACTAATCGAACAGAACACTTTCTTATTCATGTACATCGTTTGAAACGAGTGCAGGAGACCAGCAGGAAGAGACTGAGCGTCCCTGTTGAAGAGAAGCACACGTTTAGAGCGAGACACTCTGCTCCTCTGATCGTTCTAAATGACGTCATCAGTGATGTGATAATTATCAGATTCTGATTCTCTCTTTCACTCACTGTAGCTCACTCACCCACTCAGCCTAGTTTAGCTCTGCCCATTCAGCCTATAGCTATTACAGTTAGCCACAGTTATTCCCACCTTAAATCTTTTAGGGAAAGCTGGAAAGACTGATAAGGTGTTTTTGGGAAATAACCTTCATAAGCCTGAGAAATGCACGTTTTGTTCTAAGTGTGCTGCCTGGACCATCAATTTGAGGGAAGCATTTATTGACATATTAGCCTAGTTAGCTAGCCAGTGTTAGCCCTGCTTATAACTGAATTATCATGCATTTCCTTTATTGATGTTGGATTTTCATTTTCAGTTTATTCACTGCATTCGACATGTGCAGTAAACAGCAGCATCATGTGAGAGAAGTGCTGACTGAATACATACTCTGTGTATGAATGCTAGCTGTGATATACTCCTGTTAGTGTTTATAGGGGTTATAGGCTATAATGTGGCTTAGGTGCTGTTATTACCTGGGTTTCACCATCCAAGAGGCACCAGCCAAAATCTGGACTGTGAAGCTGAAATCTGGTTTGATTCTGGCTGATCGTGTGATGCTAGTGTGATGATGTTCCTGAATAATCACTGAACTCATTTAAACAAGCTGTTCTGAGAGAGCTGCAGTATAGACAAACCTCTGTGTTCTGACTCCTTCAAAAGCAACTAGTTCTGGTTATTTTACTTTAGTTCTGCCAGCAAGACACAAAAGGCAAAAGTGATGAAAAACGATATTTAATCTTCCATAAGGTGTACAACTTGAAGGATGACAATTTTTAAACCACTAAGGAGCCTTTGGCGTAGGCCCCATCCTGGGCCCAGGTCTTGAAGCGTTCGGACCCTCGTAGATCCTGCCAGATATGGACGGCAGGGGCGGAGTCTACTCCCTGGACAACAGGACAGGGACCAACCTGGCTGTGGGTAGGAGGATGGCGGAGAACGTAGAAATGTCGGCACCTGAAAGTGGTGGAGAGTGTAAGTTGAAGGTGGCAGGCTGCGACTGGCCTGAGAAATGAATGGAAAAGTGACATAACATTGGAGTCTTCCTGGCAGAACTTGCGCTAAAGCTTTCATGTCTACTACAGAGCTTAGAGCTGATCCTCCCAACAGCTTCCCTTCATCTGATTTTAGTCCTTTATTAATATAATTATTAACAGTTATAGTACTGAGATATTAATCATTTATTTCTCTGCATATTAGTAAACATTCTACTCTTCTTGTATTCTACTCATCTCGGATTAAAGTGCTGAATGATCTCATACAGCAGACAAATTGCACATAATCAGAGTGAAACATGTTAGTGATGAATAGAGGAACTGAGAGATTGTGAAGACAGAGAAATGACGTGGTGATTGTGGTTGTTTCTTGAGAAGCAGAGAGAATATGAAAGAGAGACACGTGCTGTATGGTAACGAGTGTGGTTGTGTCTCTTTGAGAAACATTAGTGTGTGTGTAGAAGAGTCGGAGATGGTGGAGTGTTTGTATCTCCTGCTTGTTGTGTTTCACTTCACTGCAGGTGGGAGCAGTTATTTCAGACCTTCACTCAGAGTTCTGGACGTGTTACTAACTCATAATACGATGTGAGCTGTTCTTTGTGTGTCTGTACAGGCTGCACTCTCTCAGGTGAACAGAGGATAACAGAGATCAGAAGACACACCAGCAGCTCAGCACTGCTGTCCTGCTCCTGTGCTGACCTGCAGACCAGACCTCAGACTCCCATTACCTGGGTGATCTATCGAAGAGGGACAGGGTGGACTGATGTGTTCAGTGATGGTCAGTACAGAAACAGACTTCAGCAGTTTAATGAAGACTCTCCTGCTAATCTCTCTCTGCTCATATCTGACCTGAGAGAAGAAGATGAGGGAGACTACAGGTGTCAGGTTAATCAGAAGGAATACTGGGACTTCAGGCTGTTTGTTAAAGGTAAACAGTACAAATATCCAGTGTAAATATACAGTAAAATCTGCTATGTCAATGAGACTACACATTCATCCCTGTCAAAGAAAACTTGTTAACCTAGCAGCTGTGACATTTCACAGTGTAGTTATTTATGAAGTGTTGTTTATTATCTCAGATAAATATAATTTAAAACCAGTGAAGGTCAGTGATTACTGCAGTGCTGATCATTTAAACCTAAGTTGGATGTCTGCAGGTTGTGATCTGGTGAACAGTGAAGAGACAGAAGTGATGACGAGGTTCTCAGGGGAATCTGTAGTCCTGCCCTGCTCCTGCACTGACCTACAGACCAAACCAAACACTGTTAAATGGGAGTTCCTTTCAGGAAAATCTGCAACACATACCTATGAAGTAATCTACTCTTCACAGACTCGACAGCACAGAGACACAGTCAGACTGACCAATAAGGACTCAGGAAACCTTTCTCTACTCAAATCAGATCTGCATGTAGAGGATGAGGGAGTCTACAGGTGTTCAGTCCAGCACGATTTTAAATATATCAGACTGTATGTTGAAGGTAAATCACTTTGTTCCTGTAACAACTGTCAGCATCACTAGTGAACAGTGAAACGTCAGATGTTAATAGATGTGTGTTGTGTTGTGATGCAAGAAGTGACTTATTGTGTTTGTGTTAATGTGTTTGGTTGTAACTTATCTCTGTAGTGAGAGAAACTCCAGCAGAGCCCTCAAAAACTCCACCAGAAGCTTCGACTACAGGCCCACCAAAAACTCCATCAGTCTCTCCATCAGAATCTGCCATTCCAAGCAATCAGGCATCCAGTCTACATCTAGGTCAAACCACAGTCCAATTAAATGGATTTCTTTCAGCTATGAAAGAAAGAGCCCTCTCTCTGCTTTCTTCACCTTTACATGTCTTTGTTTTTCTTATACAGGTCTTGGGATCTTCATGGTTTTGCTGCTTCTGTTATTTGGAGTTGTGATAATCACCTACAGAAGACAAAGAGGTACAACACACACATACACATGTGCATGCAAGCACGCATGTACGCATGTATGCACACGCAGGCCAATCTGAGTTTGGTTTTATTAGTAACTGCTGTTTGATTTATCGGATGTTTTTCCATTATTTCCATTTATCATAAATGAATTATAAGTAAACGAATAGCTACTCTATTCAAAACCACTGTAAGATAAATAATTATTATAATTATTCTAATAATTGTTTATTGTCTTCACAAATATAAGCCGTCCGTTTACAGCTTTGTGTAACTGAACTGGGTGTTGTACTCAGATACTCTGTGTCTGAACAATCCTCTACACCTCCCATGTGAATACAGCATTAAGGTTACTAATCATTAAGGTTATTAAGCACTAAGGTTATTAAGCATTAAGGTCATTTTTCCTCTTAGGAAGGAGAAGTGGACCGAATGTGACCACTGAAAGACATCTGGACAGAAAGCAGAAGAATCAGGTCAGCACACTTATAGTTTTCTGCTGAATTACTTCTTTTTGATAGTCGAAACTGAACTCGTGGACAACAGAAACTCATCAGAAAGGAAGTTTATTCCTCCTTGAACTACTTTCATAACACATCAACAAAAATGCTTGGAAATTCCACTTTATACCATTTGTTTGATGGTGAAGTTGGTGCTTTTCTTCCTTGCACTGAATGGAGAGCCAGGAGACAAGATTGAGGGATTGAGTTGTTTATTTCAAGGTGACCACAGTTGAGTCTCAGATCTGGTCTGAAAACAGTATCTGGACACACAATTTTATAGCCCGTATCCCCCCCTTAAGGATTATACACGAGGGGTGTAGTCTAGGAACTAGGTATGTTGGTGGTGTTTCACCAGATGGTCAACTCCCCTAACAAATAATAGCCTAAAGGTATTTGCCCTTTAACCTACAGCTATATACCGCTGATGATAACCCTTTCCCAGGACTCAGATCCTGTCGTAAATGCATGAAATGTTCCGGGAACGCAGCTCTTCTCAGAGGATAACAAAAGGCAAAACCCACAAACAATATATAGAATTGCTGAATGTATATAAAACTTATACAAAAACACTGATATCCAACAATGGCTAGATGATATGCATGTATAGCATTTGCATTGATGAAAGATGTATATATACAGTAATGCACATGTATGCTCTCCATTGAACAGTGAGTTATATGATCATTAATCCAGCTGCTTTTATCAGAACAAAATACAGTGTAAATCAAGCACTAGAAGGAAATCCCAGTGATCTTTTTTCTATATTATACACAGACGTTTATACATTTTTTGTACTCGTTGGAAAGCCAAACTTGCGTGGTTGTTAGATAATTGTCTCTTTTCTCTCTTCACAGACTGTAGCTGATGATGTTACATACTCTACTATAACCCACAGTAACACAGCTGCACCAGCACATGTTCAGATCAGCACTGGAGAGCAAACTGAATACGCCTGCATCAGAACAAAATAAACCCAATAAATATACAAACACAGACACTCTACAGTCTAACGCGCAAATGTCCTCATCTAATATTCTCTTACTTTTGAGTTCACATTTAATGTAATGCTTCAATTGCCATTTTGTTTAAACTAGTTTGATATTTAAAGCATTTTTCAATACGTCCTCCTCCATAATGTCACGTGGGGTCAAGATGAGGAGGCAGGATATAAGGATTTAATGAACAAGGATTTAATAAGGATTTAATGAACAAATAAGACAAAACAAAACCAAAGAAGCAAAAAACATTAAGAAACACTGAACCAGGTTACAAAACAACCGACATGAGGACAAACGACCAACATGGAGACAAAACACCAAGCAAGCGCAAAGGGAACCACAGGGAGTATAAGTGACTAACAAGGAACACCTGGGAAGGGGCGGAGCTACAAACTAGGGACAGGTGAGGGGACTGACAAGGGGGTGGAGACAGGAGGAGCCAAAAACCAAAACAAACAGAAGCACATGGAACAGGACAACAAAAGGCACATGGAAGTGACAAGAAACAAAACCAGAGATAACAGACAAACATGGGCAAAACAAGGCAGGATGTGACACATAACTAAGAACATGGGTTTGTTTATATTACTGCATATTTATTTTACTAATAAACAGGAAAATTAGATTTGATATTTGTTGATTATTGATTATGGTGGCTTTGTTTGTTTCGGGATATGCTTGCTGTAATGCAGAGTCCGTAACCACAAGCCAGTACAGTCACTGGTTAGCTGATGGTCTGAGAATAGAGAAGCTGGCATTCGTCTTAACATGTATAAACCCATAAACGAAGCAATTTCCTGATCTCTTTAGATGAAACTGGTCATATATTCCTCAAAGCTTTTCCTCAAACTGCGCCTTTTTACAGTATCTGAAAATTCATAAGGGCACTTAGCTGAAGTGTAAGTGGTTCAGAAGCTATTCAGCTAGCCAGCTTAGGTTATAGGTGATGTTAGTTTTGCCTGTCTATGAAGGGGAAAACAATGTAAGCCCGTGATTATCAGTATAACATGCTGCAGATGTACTGGAATGACTAGCTGACAAGGGTGCCCTGCACAATGAGCCACTGTCAAAGAATCTTTATTGGATTGAGTGGTATTAGCTAAGTGCTAAATACAGTTCCTGGTTTCTAAAACAGTTAAGGGGTTGTTGACGCATTTCCCACCTGTCCATCTTTTGTCCTAAAAGGTCTTGGGTTGCGTTTGAAATATGCTTCGGGTCATATTCCGCTGGTTTTGTCAACAGTTACATCATCAACAAATACTAGGGAACCAGTTCCACTGCCAGCCATACATGCCCATACCATGACACTACGAGAAGAGATGTGATGTGAGAAGAGAGATGTGCTTTGAATATTAAGCAGTTCCTTCCCTTCTCCAAATTCTCCTCTTCTTTGATGGATTTCTCACCTGTCCATACAATGTTGTTCCAAAACTATATGGATTTTGTAGATGTTTTATTAACCAACTTTAATGTGGACTTCTTGTTTTTGAGGGTTACCAGTGGCTTACATCTTGTGTACTTCCTGATGGATTTTCTTGATGTGGCTTTAACTGCTCTGAAGGGGTTCTTTCACACCAGGGAAAGAATTCTTCTGTCATCCATCAAAGTTGTTTTAGTTGTTTTACATTGACCAAAGCATTCTTTCATTTTTAGGAACAGACCAAACAGTTGATTTGGCCACACCTACATTTTTCTCTCTGTCTGATGGGTCTGTTTTGGTTTTCCAGCCTAACGACGGCTTGATTTACTGGCTGTGAGGCTCTATGGAGTTTCGATCTTGAGAGTAAACAGTAACAGATTCCAAATGCAATTCGACTCTAGTTATTTTGTCCGCTTACTAGTAAGTGAAATAACAACAGACCCATGGCCATGTAACAGCTAAGCAGCCAACTGTCCGATTTCTTCAGGGCCCCTAAAAATGCGGGGCTTTATATGAAAATGGTCATAATTCCTACACCATTCACACAATCTGGATGCAAAATACCCTTTAAAATAACAAGATATGTGTCCAAATATTTATGGACCTGACCTGTAGACTAAATGGTTGGCAATACATCACCTGATGTCAAGATAAAGACATATGATACACTAAAACAGCTGTGTTGCAATACTGGTCTAAAAGTTGCATTCATTTCTGTGTGAGACTTTAGTGACAGTGTCTGTTTAATACTGGAACACTATTAGACACTTAACTGCTGTCATATAATGGTACAGTATATGGAAGAATGAACCCACAGGGTCAGTAATGTAGATCAATGTTTCTCAACATATTAGCGGAGTCCCTGCTATAACACACCCCCTGCAACTCTGAAAGGGCTTGTTAATGAGTTGAGTTAAATCAGGTGTGTTGGGAGCAGGGAAAGCACTAAAATGTGCAGGGCACATGCTTGGGTGCCTCCAGGACCAGGGCTGAGAAGCACTGATGTAGATGGTAAGAGGATCTGTGTAGTATTGGTTTTGCTTTGGTGCTACCTGATGGATCTAAGCACATTTTGCTCTGGTGGTTTAACTGATTCTCAGGGATCCATCACAAACTGGAGGAATGTTTGATTACCCATAACTGTGTTTGAGTTTACCTTACTGCAAAAACGAACAATGATAAATCGGTTTCAGGGCATGAAAATGAGTTCAGGTATCAGACAGTGAAAGACAGAAAGAAAGAAAGAAATGAACTCATTAACGTCCAACAACTATACTTAGTCATTTGATGAGGAAAATGCCACAAATTTAGGTGAGGCCAATCATTCTCTGAGTAGAGGGGTTTAGGGCCATTTTGTGCCATTTCTGTTTACACACAGAGGAATTTGTCTTCTGCATTTAACCCATCCATGAAGTAACAACCCACACACACACGGGGGCAGTGAGCACACAGCCCTAACCATGGCACCCTGGGAGCAGTTGGTGGGGTTAGGTGCCTTGCTCAAGTGCACTTTGGTCCTTACTGTCAGTTCTGGGAATTGAGCCAGCAGAATTGAGGGTCACAAGGCTGGTTCCCTAACCTCAAGCCCACAACTGCCCCATGATTTACATCACAAAGAAGTATTTGACCCTAACATGATTTGAACACACAACTTTCTGATCTGGAGTCAGACGCACTACCGTAGCGCCACAAGGTCCAACTGATCTAAAGAAGTGGTCACCAACTCTGGTCCTGGACATCTGTCTTGCTGCTTCTACCACAATCTGCCTCACCAGCTCCTGGTCATGAACTGTTTAGATGTCCTTGGCTGCATCCAGAACAACACACTACTATAACATGGAATGGTCTTCTAAGTTTTCAGTCTGGCAGTATGCGGACACAGCTCTTGTCTGGCTGGAACCATCTGTTGGAACCATCTGCCAGACTGAAAAGTACGCTGAAAATAGTACATGATAGTACAGGGATGGAGGAGCAGCATATTACATGAAGGCTGGAATGAAACTACAGATGAAAGTAGATCTCCAGGAGCAAGCTTGGTGACCCCTGGTTTAAAGTGTTTCACTTCCCCATGGGTTGATGCTGCCTGATCCCTGCATAACCTTTAACCAAAGCCACTTACTTTCAGCCATTTGTCACCTGTGTCACTTGTGTAAAAGATACATAGATTATGGTTTTTTTTTTTTTGGCCAACAAACTCTCTAATAATCGCACTCTAATATTTTGTTGAACTGTTGTTAACTTCACCATTCACCATGGCATTGTTTCAACACCCTTATGCAACGTCACAACATTTATTTTACTCCAAGAACGCAAGTTTTTGGCCAAGATCTTGTATCAGCGGCAGGAAAGTCAAACCAGTCCCAAAGTCAGCACACAAGGACTTTAATATTAAAACAGAATGTTACAGAGTTTTAAACATTTTAAGCAAAAATAAAACTATGTTTTATAATATTTAAGATTATGCACCATTTGTAATACCATTCAAATCTAAGCAACTTTGTGACGCTGGCCATTTCAGGCCTTTGTACAAAAGGGTCAGGGTTTTTTAGTCCTGCTTCTTATCAGTGGCATCTGCACAAACTTGTGGAGTCCAGCTCAAGTGCATGCTGTCATAAGAGCAAAAGAGGAATATACTGCATGAAATATTTATGAATTCTGAAATTTGTGTTCAAAAAAGTTTAATGATTATACTCTTCACTGGAATCGTTCTGCAAAACATAGGTCCTGTAAATAAAGTCCTAAAAACCATGCCAAAAAAACACAAATGAGGAGGAGCGCCTGTGTGGGGACTGTGTGAATATGACAGTGTGCATATAGCTCCTTTAAACGTCTAGTTCCTATCACCACCACTGTAAACTTTTCTGACTTAGAAAGGAGCATTTCACACCAAACCACTCTAAATGAATTTGTTTGTAACTTAATTACAAACTTAATAATAATTATTAATTATTAATTATGCAAAACGAAAAATCAGTGGAACTCCGAAAATTGATGGTTCAGCTTTTTTCCACATTTATTATTATCCAAAAACCTAAAATTGACCTCTTTTATAAACGGAGGCTGGCGAGCTCCGCCTACACCGGAAATGAAAGCATATGCGTTCTGCGCATGTCAAAGGAAAACGTGTAAGTTTTGGCGCGAAACGGCGTGAGCCAACGTTCACTGCTGTGTTTTTGTGTCGCTGACTTGCGGTATGTTTCCGTCTGCCGCAGAAGCTTGTCGGGACCATTTGAGTTGCGCTGTATGTCTGGATGTACTGAAGGACCCTGTAACTATACCCTGTGGACACAGTTACTGCATGAGCTGCATTACAAAGTGCTGGGATAAAGAAGAGCTACAGCAGAAGAAAGTGTACAGCTGCCCGCAGTGCAGAGGCTTGTTCTCTGCAAGGCCGGTCCTTAACCGTAGCACTGTCCTCACTGAAGTGGTGAAGTTTTTGAAGAACATGGAGGTGAAGCTAAACGGTGGGGAGTGTAACTTTTGCAGCGGAGAGAAACGCACAGCCGTCAAGTCCTGTCTCACATGCGTGGCGTCCTTTTGTGAAACTCACCTCAAGCCTCACCTCGAGTTTCCGGTTCTTCAGAGACATACGCTTGTTGAACCCTGTTCACGGTTACAGGAGAAAATCTGCCCCCTTCATAACAAACTCCTCGACGTGTTCTGTGTCCAGGACAAGCGCTGCATCTGCCTTTTGTGCGCTATGGACGAGCACAGTGAGCACAAAACGGTCTCCGCTGCTAAAGAGTGGTCCGAGCGGCAACAGGTGAGATCTGAGACCAGCTCTGTGTTATAGCAAAGCAGAATTCAGCTGTTGTCTTAATGATTATGTGGTTTAGTTTAGATATAAACAGTCATTCGTAGTAGTGTGGGGTAAAATGGTGTATTGGATGGAAATGCTAAAAATGATCATATCACAATATTAAGACCACCTCCGTGTATCTCCACTTATTGTCCATTTTATCAGCTCTGATAACCATATAGCAGCACTTTGTAGTTCTACAGTTGCAGACTCCAGTCCATCTGTTTCTCTGTATGCTTTGTTATACCCTTTCACCCTGTGCTTCAATGATCAGGACCACCACAGAGGTATTATGTGGGTGGCGGATCATTCACCGAACTGCAGTGACACTGACGTTGTGGTGACTTAGAATCATCCACCAAACAAAACAAAAATCCATCCTGGCAGCGCCCTGTGGGCAGCGTCCTGTGCCCACTGATGAAGGACCAAAAGACGACCAATACTGCGCTGTGCAGCGGCAGATGAGCTATTGTCTCTGACTGTACATCTGCGAGGTAGGAGTGTCTAATAGAGTGGACACAGTGTTAAAACACTCCAGCAGCACTGCTGTGTCTGATCCACTCACACCAGCACAACACACACTACCACACCACCACCACTCAGTGTCACTGCAGTGCTGCAAATGGTCCACCAGACAAGGCAACAAGAAAAAATGCAAGTTGACAAGTGTTTGAGAAGACTGAGTCTGTATGTCTCTATGCTGTATGTAGATTCTAAGTTGGTGATGACGGGTTACTTTACTGAGCTAAAGGTGCGGGGGACTGTGCACTTTAGCAAGTCATCCTTAGGCTTCTGTACAACCTGACAGAGCCTGAAAAATGAAATTAAATGTACTTGATTTGACCACACTTTTTCCTCCGGAGTGGCTAAATTGCACAGTTTTGTCTCTGTTTGCTTTTGGCAGGAATTGTTTTGATGAATTAGTGTGTTCATGTTGAAATCATGCTCAAATTTAATTATGTTGAAAAGACAACTCCCCCCCCCCCCCCCCCCCATGTTGTTTTAACAGAGT
>CM067481.1:6717341-6740008 GCA_034552555.1 Semaprochilodus insignis
CCCCCCCCCCATGTTGTTTTAACAGAGTAACTGTGAACTGTGGGAAATCTTTGACAAGAGACCAACCTTGGAGAACATCAGCCTAGTTATAAAAAAAAAAAACCTCTAAATTGAGTTTGGATCTAGTTTTAGGGTAAAGTTTAAAAAACAGAACTGCAGGTTGACATGTGTGAGTGTATTTGTTCACTGATTCTGTATTTGTTTTCCCAGAAGTCACTGCAGAACTTGCAGGAGGCGTTTCCTAAACTGCTACAACTTAGAGAGAAAGAAATGGCTGCACTTGATAAGGCTATTGAAACTTGTTCTGTAAGTTTGAAATATTTTTAGTTTTCAGAAGCACATTGTCCACCTAGAAATGCTATTTTACTATAATCCCAGCTTCATATACTGATATCCTTTTTTGTGCTGCATCTGTTGATCCAGACTTCAGCACAAGCAGCTGTAGAGTTCAATAGGAATTTCTTGGCTGATATCACCCAGTCCATGGAGAAGAAACTGTCTCAGTTTTCTAACGCAATCCAGGCCTATCAGAAGAAAGAGTTGTGCCGAGCAGAAGCCCTGCATGAGAAATTGGAGCAGACGATTGCACGTCTTAAACTGAGTGATGCTGAGTGCAGTCAACTTGGACACACAGGAGACCACATACTTTGTCTTCAGGTAGTTTGCCTGGTCTTTTAACCATTCTCACCGAATAGCCAATTTGGAAAGCTCATGTGAATTTTTGTGTAATTTCATCCCTTGTCTATCTTGACATGTTGGTCTGTATCTCAACAGGAATTCCTTTCTCTCTCTGCATTTTCTGAAACTGAGAGCCTGTATAGCAACCCTGTGAAAGAAAATTCGTTTATGAATGCCGCTGGACTTTTTTCAGAGCTGAAGGAACAACTGGAGAAGCTCTTTGATGAGAAAATGAAAGAGATGACAAGTGCTGGTAAGAGATTCTTTATTTTAGATTTTACAAGGTAACTTTATTTATTTAATTTTTTAATTTGCAAGGTAATCAGTATTCAACATGACCTGTGGTTCAATCTGCCTTTGCAGTTTCAAAAGTCAAAATAATCCTACCAGCCAACCCCAAGACCAGGCAGGAGTTCCAGGAACGTAAGTCATGTTGATTTTCATATTGAAACGCCATCAGAAATGTGCTCTTCAGGAATCCACTTAGTATGATTGAGGAACAGGAGACAACTGAAGGCATCTGTGTTAGTTTTCTAATTCTGGGACAGAATGCAACACAGTTTGGTGCCTTCACATTTTAAACACTTGATTTAACTCATTCACAGAAGGCAACAAACAGTTAGTCATTTTTGCCACCAAGATAAGATAACACTTTATTGATCCTGAAGGAAATTACAGTGTCACAGTGCTATACATAGTGCACAAAAGAAGACATACATTACTAGGATAAATGGACTAAGAGTTACAGACGAGCTATTAACAAGCAGTAACAGTGAGCAGGGTACTAGATTCATTCTCAGATGGAACACTAAGCACGGAAGCAAGTTGCTCTGGGTAAAATGTTAAATGCCTTAAATGTAAATGTACTAGAACAGTATGTACATACATTAATCAGAATAAATAGACCAAGAGTTACAGAAGAGCTATTAACAACAGACAGTAACAGTGAGCAGGGTACTAGATATGCATGTATATACATTAATCAGAATAAACAGAGCGGCTTACAGAAGAGCTATAACCACAGACAGTAACAGTGAGCAGGGTACTAGATATGCATGTATATACATTAATCAGGCTACATTCATTGCAGTTGGAAGAAAAGATTTCACACGGCGCTCTTTAGCATAGCGCAGGCATTTTTCTGCCAAAACCTCCAGAGTGTTCAGTTTGACTCCTCCAACAGAGCCAGCCTTCTTGATCAGTTTGCCCAGTTTGTTTATTGCACATGGCAGAGATGGCACTGATCTCCTGCTGCCTGAACTGTTGCTGAATTCATCACTATATGTAGACTGTTGATTCACACAGGGCAATATAATTATCTGCTGCTGCAGATGACACTTTCTCTATATACTATATAGATAATCCATCCACCTCACAGGTGTGGCATATCAAGATGCTGATTAGACAGCATGATTATTGCACAGGTGTGCCTTAGGCTGGCCACAAATACACAGCACAATGCCACAGATGTCTGTTTTGAGGGAGTGTGCAATTGGCATGCTGACTGCAGGAATGTCCACCAGAGCTGTTGCCTGTGAATTGAATGTTCATTTCTCTACCATAAGCCGTCTCCAAAGGCATTTCAGAGAATTTGGCAGTACATCCAACCGGCCTCACAACCACAGACCATGTGTAACCACACCAGCCCAGGACCTCCACATCCAGCATCTTCACCTCCAAGATTGTCTGAGACCAGATACCCGGACAGCTGCTGCAACAATCGGTTTGCATAACCAAAGAATTTCTGCTCAAACTGTCAGAAACCGTCTCAGGGAAGCTCATCTGCATGCTTGTCGTCCTCGCCGGGGTCTCCACTTGACTGCAGTTCGTCGTCGTAACCGACTTGAGTGGGCAAATGTTCACATTCGATGGCGTATGGCACATTGGAGAAGTGTTCTCTTCACGGATGAATCCCGGTTTTCACTGTACAGGGTTAGATGGCAGACTGCGTGTATGGCGTCGTGTGGGTGAGCGGTTTGCTGATGTCAACGTTGTGAATCGAGTGGCCCATGGAGGGGGTGGGCTTATGGTATGGGCAGGCGTATGTTATGGACAACGAACACAGTTGCATTTTATTGATGGCATTTTGAATGCACAGAGATACCGTGACGACATCCTGAGGCCCATTGTTGTGCCGTTCATCCACGACCATCACCTCATGTTGCAGCCTGATGATGCACGGCCCTATGTTGCAAGGATCTGTATGCAATTCCTGGAAGCTGAAAACATCCCAGTTCTTGCATGGCCAGCATACTCACCGGACATGTCACCCATTGAGCATGTTTGGGATGCTCTGGATCGGCGTATACGACAGCGTTCTAGTTCCTGACAATATCCAGCAACTTCGCACAGCCATTGAAGAGGAGTGGGCCAATATTTCACACGCCACAAAACAAAAAGTGTTGCGTTTATATTTTTGTTCAGTGTAAGTATAGATAATAGCTTACCTAAAGCTAAATCGATATACTTTATTTCTGTATTTTATTGTATATTCTGTTTTAATTTATGTTGATTATGATTTATGTCTAATAAGTTAGTTTATGTGTAAATATATCAGCTACTGTGACACTGCAACTTCCTTCGGGATGACTAAAGTTCTGTCTGTTTAGCTAGCTGTCTAAATTTCACTATGACTTGTGAAGTATACCATCTCTCAGCACACTTATGCAACCAGACTGATCCCTGGTTTTCAAATATGTTACTGCCTGCTGTTAATTTTTTATTATTTTTAGCTCATTAACACGTAAGCTTTCTCTTAAATAAGTGTTATTAACCCTTGTAAACCCTTGCTCAAATATCAAAGTGCACATCCATATTACTGTTTCTTTTGGTATTGATGTTTATGGTAAAATCCAGCTGTAAGTGTAATAATGTGTTTTAATGTTTGTCTTGTCAGATTTCTGCCAGCTGAAACTGTCCCCAGAGTCAAGTCACGCATCTCTACAGCTGTCTGCAGAGAACCGACGTGTGGAATATTCACAATATTACTCAAATTACAGTATAAAGCCCAGTGCAGAGCGATTCACTTCTGTGTACCAAGTTCTCTGTGATAGTCCCGTGAAAGGGTGCTGTTACTGGGAGGTCTCGAGAAGCGGGACTGTTCATATTGCCCTGTCGTACGGTAGCATACCCAGGGATTTCAGTGGTTATGCTAGCATGTTTGGCTGTAATGATCAGTCATGGAGTTTAGAATGCAGCATGTACAAATGCTACTTCAGGCATAACAACGTTGTCACTGAAATTTCAATACAGTCACCGAGTACAATAGGGGTTTATCTGGATGAAGATATAGGTGCACTGGCTTTCTACAAGGTCTCCGACTACAATACTATGCAGCTGCTGCACAAAACGCATGTCAAATTCACAAAGCCTCTTTATCCTGGCTTCAGACTCGAAAGTGGTTCATCTGTGACTTTATGCTAGATCCTTTTTGCTCTTGCACTTTTAGTTGTCAGCAGAGCAGCTGTTATTAAAGATGCAGCTTGTGCTTTATGTTTTTGTTTTTTTGAAAACACTGAAAGTCTTTGCAGTACATTGGAAAGCAGGCTATAATGTTGTAATAAAGGCAGATAACATGTTTAACATGCATAAGATACTTCAAGAAGTTTTATAATGCAGGATGGCAGTGCTGGGTGATGTTATACAAAGCAGGATGTCACAGTTAGTCAGATAACTTGAACCCAAAGTCAAGTTTGTCCCTTAGGAAAAGAGCTGAGCGTCATTCCTATTGGACAGTTTTCATCTTAGGGCTTAAGTTATCTGGCTAAGTGCGAAATCATGCTTTGTGGAATACCCCCCTGATCTTTTCCCACATCTGGTATGTGGGGGAAAACTACAAAACGTTATACAATAATTGCTACATATTGTATTTTACATACAGCACACATTACGCTCTCTTTGTAATCTAACATGACCATGATACAGTGAAGAAAAAGTATTTTGTGAAAGGAAGTAATGATGCATGTTGTCTTATTGCCGAGTCCCAATTAGTGACTGTTATTTCTTCATTTATGTTTAGTACTCCAGTACCTACTGTTGTATAATCCAACAGGGTAATAAAGCACTTGCAATGTAATACCTAATTGAGGTTGTCTCGCTGGTATGTTCCTATAGTTCATTTTTAGGTATATTGGAGTTTATCTGTACACATTTCAACTCATAAGCTCATATAATAGTATAGAAGTAAATAATGCTGTGCAACTTTGCAAGCTCAAGCTAATGAAATTATTGAATGTAAATAAAATGTAAGTAAGTAATAAAAAGCAGGGCAGCTTGTCTGAAAAAATATGGAAAAAAAATTACAGAACCTTTCCATTATTTTCTATTCTAGTCAGATCATCTGTTAAATCTGTTATAGGTATAGCTGAAGGCTGAAGCTTTAT
Organism: Semaprochilodus insignis; assembly: GCA_034552555.1. Classification (NCBI taxonomy): domain Eukaryota; kingdom Metazoa; phylum Chordata; class Actinopteri; order Characiformes; family Prochilodontidae; genus Semaprochilodus; species Semaprochilodus insignis. The sequence continues at coordinate 6,722,402 of CM067481.1, forward strand.
TAAATCTTAAAACTGTAATTTGATATAAGACAGAAGAACAAGCATAGAGGAGTATCTACATGGCTCTTTGGACTTCAACACCTGTCCTAGCAGGGATGACATGCTGGCAGAAAGTGAGGACAATAGGCTGTAATTGAAGTTATGCTGATATAGATGTTATGATATGAAATAGATGATATATGTATACTGAAAAGGGATATTTGAGTCCATAATTGGCTGCTATTGCACAGTTCTGTCATTTATTTGCACTAATGATGCATACTGTACATATGTTCCTATCCTATACCTTTCAGTCATTTTCTTAATTTATATACATATCTATTTTTCTTCCTTCTAGTCTTTCTTTCTTTAGTACTTAGTATTTATACTGTAATTGTTAGTACTTGAAGTCCAGGGACTAGTGCAGAGGATGAACTTCATTGTACAGTGTAACTGCTTGTTTCTCTATGCATAGACGCTTGAATCTTGAATCTGGTTTTAGGCCTTGTCCCCTGCATTCTGAGATTTCTCTGGATTACCTAAATCTTATAATGAAATGATGTACTGTAGATGATGAAGGTCTTTGCTATTTCAAATTAGAACATTTATTCTTAGTTTTTGAACTATTTGTGCAACATGTGCAGGTTTTCACAGAGTGGTGAATCCATCCCCCTCTTTACTTCTGAAAGACTCTGGGAAGCTATTTTATACCCAGACATGTTACTGGCCTGTTTCTAATTAAGCCTATTAGTTGTGAAATTACTTATCTGGTGTTTTCAGCATTAAACAGCTTTACCAGTGTTTCGTTGAAACGTGTTGCTGACATAAATTCAAAATGGCCATATCTTTCTCAAAGACACAAACATTTCTCATGTCCTTAGCCGTTCAACCGTTTGGTGAGCCTTTTCTTGAAACCTGAATTCAGAACTTCAGTGGATCAGGTCTTATTTTCACCATGAAGCTAGAGATACTCACTTTCAGTTCATACGCAGTCTAAGGGTCAGACGAAGTGAGCTGTATATACACGTGACCCTGTTTTCAGCGTAGAGCGCTCCCATTGGTCTGCCCGCGACAACACAGCGGACCAATTACAAGTCTTACATTCCCGGAAGTGACGTTCCAAGCCACCGGTCCTCTCTACCGAGTTTAAATGGTCCACAGCCTTCTGTCAAACTCTGGCAAGTGAACTTATGTCTGTTTAATATCATAGAGGCTAAAGGAGAACTTTGAATACTATGTGGTGAAATCATAGACATCACTTCGCAGTTTGTTGGGAGCAGAAATGCTCGCTTACCAGGTTTTGTTTTGCTTGCTGGAACCAAGTTAGCCAGTTGCTAATACGAACAATAATAAAGCGTTCCGTTGCCACCCATTCAAAACATTAGCCAGCTCCTTAGCTAGCTAGCTAACATTACACGACGGTGGACCACTCGTTACAGGTAATTTAGCCAGGTTCTAGATTAGCTAAGGCTGTTTCAGGTTTGCTTATGGTAGCTAGCAAAGAAGAGCAGTAACAGTTATTATAATATAGCTTACCGTGTGTAGGTCGATACACTATAGTTCTAGTCGTTGAGTTCAGCATAGCTACCATAGTCAGGTTCTAGAGTAGCTCCTGATGTCAGTGCTGTGATGCGAGTTGAGCCTCATTATTTTTAAGATGGTTTGTACTCAAAAAGACATGGCTACTAATCCAGACTTCTCGGAGTGAGCTTTCTGAACGCTAACACAAATACCTTTATTCATTCAAAATAGTCTGTACATCTCCAGTACATCTATTCCACTAAAGTAGAAAGCTTATACATTTAGTCAATGTAAGCAATTCACTTAAATGTTACTTAAAGGGGAATTCCACCAATTCACAGCTTCAGACGTAAACTGAGTCATTCCTACTGGTTTGGCAGGAAATGATTAATTTCTGGAGAACACGATCAGAACACTCTTGATTTCTTTACAGTGGTGGTGTTAAGAACCAGGGGTCACAATGTCCACAACCCTAATATAGGCATTTTATTTACTATCCAAAACCTTCAGTGATCATGTATTTGTAGTGTCGATGATCCTAAAATAGTGGAAAAGTAAAAAAAAAAAAAAAAAGGATTATTTTACTGAATCTACCTCTTTACCACAAATAGATTAATATAAATAGAAAATCTATTTAAGCCAAATCTATTATCAGGCAACATCTCCGACATCAGGCAGCACTTAAATGACTGTTTCATGTAGTAACTTTCTGTGAGGGAGCTTTTTTTGGAGGTGGACATCTGGTTCCTGCCACCACCACTGTAAACAATTCTGGTTTGACAAGTTTCTCTAGAAGAACATTTCGCATCATATAGCTTCGAATGACTTTATTTACATCTAAACCAGTGTTTCTTAACCCTGGTTCTGGAGGCACCGTGCCCTGCAGATTTTGGTGTTTTCTCTGTTCCCCACACACATGATTCAACTACTCAGCTCATTAACACACCCTTTCAGAGTTGCAGGGGGTGTTTTAAAGCAGGGAATCCACTAAAATGTCCAGGGCAGAGTGCCTCCAGGACCAGGGTTGAGAAACAGTGATCTAAACCCTTTAAATATGGGTAATTAAAAATGAGGGTAATGAGTTACCCTTAAACTGGGCACTGACAGTGGCTGGAAAAAAATGTGTGGTTCTACCGGCTGCTGATCCTCCAGAAGAGCTGACCTAAATATACCCATCAGATTCATGCTAATTCTTTCTTTTGTATCACAGACAGCAGCAATGACCAAAAAAAAGGCTAAAGCAAAGAAGCACAAAGGAGAAAAGAAAAGATCGCCCACACCCCCCTATGAGGAGCGAGTAAAGGTAGGCCAATTCTTATTCTTATGAGCTTGGTTGAAATTGGAGTACTTTGTTTATATCTGTGTTCTAATTACGATGCTGGTTTAACTTTCTGTTAAGCGAAAAGATCACAGAGATTCTCCTGGCAGTCCGAAAGAGAGACAGAAACATGAGCGAGTGTCTAGGTAAGTCTCCCGTTAGCTGCCCCACTAGCTGTCTGTGTTTTTCTCTGATTATATTTGAGCTTTGAATGGTTTTTATTTTACTTATTGTGCAGGAGAAGAAGCACTGACTATCCACAGTCATCTACGGAAGACAGCCCTAAGAAAGAGCCATACAAAAAGTCAGATGCAAAAAGCAAGCAGGCCGTGTTCAGATGCAAAGTATCACACACCAGCGATCACAGAGCATTACCAGGCTCAGTGAAACACTCCTTTTTGGGACCCTGTGTCTCCAGCACAGGGAAAAGCTCAAGCACCCGGACTCCATCTAGACCTGGTCATGTTGCCTCATCCAAAGAGCTGGAGGAGCAGAGGAAGAGGCTGGTTAAGAGAAGGTCTTCATCAGAGGAGCCCAGACACAGAGCACCCAAGGTTGCCTCACTCCCTGAGAAGAAGAGTAAGCTGGCTAAGAGAAGATCTTCGCCAGAGGAGGATCGCCCAGCGATTAAGAAGCGGACCACTACACAGCAGGTTGAAGTTGGGAGTGAACAGAGAAAGACGCTGGTGGACCTCAGTTCCAGGGAGGTAGCCAAAGAGGTTGCCAAAGGGAAAAGTGGCTGTCATGCTGAAAGACAAACCAAGCACTCGATAGAGACGTCATCCTCCGTCAAATATACCAAAGCTACTCAACATGCCAGCCCCAAAACTCAGGATAATGACCAACAAAGAGGGCAGTTTCACTCTGCACATCGTCCAATCACAGGACAACAGCCTTCGCCACGTCCTTTTCCTCCAGTCGTTTTCAAAATCCCAAAGAAGCCTACTGTTGTAAAAGAACGGACAGGCACAGATGTTTGGGACAACGATAAAATGTCTGCGGTCGCCAAAAAGCCTTCCACCCTTGTCTCCGCAAGCTCTTCACCTGCGAAGCAAAATAAACTGAGGCCTGCAGAGGTTTCTACTCGAGTTCCTCCGTGCACAGAGCCACATAAAGCTTTTCCTTTACCTCAAGTCCAGCCAGTGCAGTCCAGGGCAGTGGGAGAGAGGAGCTCGTCATGCAAGACTCCTACACATCATGTAAGCCTTGATATTGTTGATTTCGTTGATTTCCCAATTAAGAATTACTTTCTAATGCCTGGGGGTGGGGTGGAGGGCACACTATACGTATCACAATGTTCTAAAACACAGACACTACCAACAGTAGTGCCATATATGAGCACTGCTATCAGAATCTCTGAGGACAATGATGTTATTCTAACTGTCACGTGTTCCACTGCAATAAATTGAATGAATTAGGCTCTCTTTGTAATTAAACATGCCGCCAGTCAGGATTCTGTGCTGACGACATCCATAGGATGCTCAGAAAAGCACACTGTTTGTCACAATAGCAAAATAGTTCAGGATAATGCTAAAGGATTGTGATGTTGCCCACTTTTAGCCCCAGGCCTTTTATAGTTTGGGCTCTTTTTGTTTCTGTCTTGGGGGATTTTCCGTCCCCCTTTATAAACAGCAATCATGCCTGTGTAATAACAATGATGTCCGATAATGTAGAGATCCAAATTACAACACTGGCAGGTCTTTAAAGAGACAGTCAGTTCTGGAATGTGCCTGTGATTTTGGAATTACTGTAACAAGAAACTCCTAATGTTCGCTTTGAAAGCCTTTCCAAGCCTTATTAAGGAATGTTTTGCTCTATCAGGTTAGACCTGACACTGTATTAATAACTTTAGCTTTTTCCTCTTTTAGCCAGTTTGTCAAAGCACTTCTGCTGAGCACCCAGGATCCTTTGACAATGACCAGGAGGTGAGTTTCGTTTGACCACCTGTACTTTTTCACATACGACTGTGTGTATGCATGGTTTACAGCTTTGTTTTGCGTTTGTAGATGCAACTGGTTGAGGAATTGCACTTGGCCCGCTCTGACAGGAGACTCCAGGTGAATGTGGTGGAGAGCTATGGAGAGCTTACCTGCATGGATGTCGACCCGCCAGAGGAGAGCACCACTGTGGCACATAGTAACTTATGCACTTAAAACATTACATACTGTACTTATATTAAAAAATCATTTTTGACTTTTTTTTGCGTCATTCATTCAGTCAGTTTAGTCTTCAAGACAGACTTCATATCAGTCAGGATGGTTTGATGTGAAATGCTTCTTTCTACAGATTTGTCAGGATTGTTCACAGTGGTGACAGGAACCAGATGTCTGAAGCGTTTAAGGCTTATTTTGCCTAAAGCCTGAGACATGTATTGTACAAGGGTTTTGTTTTAGAGCTATTGGCTTTAGAGCTAAAACTTAAAAAAAAAACTTAAAAAAAGCCAAAACAAAAAAGCTCATGGCAAAGAGGTACATGCAGGGTATTGTAAGGAAATACACCTGAAAGATTTGTTTTAAATTTACTACTATTTTCAACATTGGACATTAAAGGCCAGATGTGTATAGATTTACTAGATACAGTGGCTATGTTTTCTTAATAAATATCATGATCCCTGGTTCCTATCACCACTACTGTAAAGAGTTTTTGATTTGGTTATGTTTCCTACAATGAACCATTTCACACCAAACTCTTTTTTTGGCATTTTCTGGCATTTTATCTCTTAACCATTGAATTATGTAGCCATTTTGAAACATCAGTGGGATTTCCTTGAACAAGTATAATGTGGTAACACTTTACTGTAAGATACTGTTTGTAAGGCTGTACAACATATACCTACATATCATTGCTGTCCAAAAAAAACAAGTATCTCCAATTTGGCAGCTTTACAGGAGAGGACAAAAACCTAATTTGATTTTAATGCAGGTTATTGGAACCAGATTTTGTCCCAAGCAGTTTTGGCACATTTCAGTTGGTTCATTCATCATGAAAGTTTCACTCAGTGTAAACAACAGCTGCTGGGATCAAATGATACATAAAAGTAAAAATCAATAGAAATGGAGATAGATGGTTTTCATTGGACAGTGACGATATGCTTGTTATGATAACTGAAATAACCCTACATAAATGTTTATAAATGCTTCTTCTAATAGGCATCATCTGTCATAAGGACTGCTTTAGCTAACTGTGACTAAAATTGGTAAATGCAACCTTTATAACAAATAACGCCTGTTTAAATAAGCATTTCTGAACAGTTATGTAATGTTGTTAGTTGTTATGACAAGCCCATGTAGCCTCTTAAAAAGAATCCTATAATAAAGTCTTCCTGAAAATGTCAGTGTATATTTGTCTTTCATGTGCGTATTTGGCATCTTCAGGTCAGGAGCAGCACCAGCAGGATCTTCTCATTGTGCTGGACACCAATGTTCTTCTCAGCCATCTGGACTTTGTGAAGAAGATGAGGTCTCATGGGCTTGGAGGTAAGATGGAAAACATTGATTTTTAGAGTTTGGCAGTTGTGTTTGCAAACAGAAGAATTTGTCTTCCACGTTTAACCCATTCGTGAAGTGAAACACCCACATGCACATACACTATGGGGCAGTGAGCACACTTGCCCAGAGTGCCTTGGGCTTTAGGTGCTTTGCTGAAATTGTGTCCTGTTGGTTCAGGGAGTCGAACCGGCAACCCTCCAGTCACAAATCCATTTCCCTGACCCCCATGACTGCTAGTTCCTTAACCTCCAAGCCCACGACTGCTTGCCGAGTGTTTTAATGATATCCACAAAATAAATAGCAAAATAATAGTTTGATTGAAGGGCTTGCTGAGTCACACATTTTGTCCACTGAGACTTTTAGTGCCTCATGTCACTTTGATTACGATGAAATGCAGCGCGTAAGTACAGACATATCATTTCAGTATTTGCGGTATTGCACACACCAGAAAGATTTATTGTCTATACCTTCTCCGTTTAATGCATTCTTTGTGTTTGTGTCCTTTGTGGGCTGCAGCCCTGGGCTTCCCCACGCTTTTGGTACCCTGGGTGGTTCTTCAGGAGCTGGACTCACTGAAGAGTGGGAAATTGTCCCGGGAAGTGGAGCACAAGGCCCGGCCGGCTGTCCATTACATCTATAGCTGCTTGAAGAACCAAGAGCCACGTCTCTGGGGACAGTCCATGCAGCAAGCCTCCCAGGCTTCGTGTAGGTTTTTGATATGTTATATTTTGATTATGCTATATTTAGAGAACACACGAATGAAAAGACACCAGTAAAACTTTCGATGGTCCACTGCAGATGCTTTGTAGATGCTCACCTTCTCTTTTAAAGCCTTACATAAATGTTATGTCTATTAAATTAAATTTTGGTCTAATCTAAACCTAACAAAATCTAAGAACTCAGGAAGTAAATCAGAGTGGTGTCATGTGAAACGCAGTTGAGTTCACAGGACCTGTTCACCAACCCTCCTCTAAAACCTACCTCACATGAAGTTGTTACAAGAATTGGTCACAGATATGCTGCCTGATAGCTGAGCCGTGATGGTTTGGGATGGCCATATTTGGATATTATAGGCATCTCAGCAACTGAATAATGCAAATAAAGAAGGTACCCGTTTTGTCCTTGTGAATGTGCATGCTTCTCCAGCACCAGGGGGCGCTAGATCCTAATATTAGGTCTATATCCTTCCAGGTGGGCTGAGTGCTGTGAACAACGATGATCGAGTGCTGCATTGCTGTCTGCAGTACCAGTCGTTGTATCCAGAGGGCACTCTCATCCTGTGCACGTGAGCACATGTTCTATTCCCTCTGTTTGACCTCTACTGTCCGTGATTGTCACCAAGTAGAAACACATTGTCACGGTTCAGACACGTTCCAGAACCTACACATTTCCTTAAGAGCGTTTTTTAAATAATCAAATGCTAAAGAACAGCCCCCCTTTCTTGTTCTGAATTGCTAACACACTGATCTCCCACTTTCTCCCACTCTTCCTCTGTACCTCTGTACCTTCTGTTTTTCTTTTTTCCCTTGCTTTGACTGTAGTAATGATAAGAACCTGTGCAGTAAAGCACTGCTGAGTGGAGTCAGCGCCTTGAGTAAAGCAGACCTAGTGAAGGAGGCAGAAAGGAACCCTGGACGCTTAAACCGCAACTATACACAGCGTACTGCCCACCCCCCTGCAGGACACACCAAGGAAGGTCAGTCATTGACCTCTAACATGCCTCGCATGCCATTCTGAAGGTAGAACTGTCTTATTGGGACCTTTTTTGGTACCTCTGGATACAGAATCTCAGAGTGAGGTGTATGTAGCAGAATTGGTGCACTGAGATGCTGACTTGCAGTAATTCACTGCCACCAGTTTATTTGAGAATATTCTTAAGACTGGAAAAAAGGGAAGATATGTAAGAGCTAATTTGGGAGAAAGTTACAGTCTAAATTGAAGCACACCTGGGTATTCACAACCAAGAACATCAGAACTGCAGAAGAGCTCTTTAACAAGGACACCGTGTCATTGATGCAGACACTGCTTTATGAAGAATCTAAATCTATGTGACTGATAATCGAGCCCCCAGGTGGAGAATTCAATCTGCTACACGACTCAGTCAGTCAGTCAGTCAGTCAGACTATGTGTGAATCATTATGTTGTTACTGGATGGCATGACATCAGTTTTTTTTACTGAATGTGTCTTTTACAGCGTCCTCTTACCGCTGCTCCCTGACTGAAAAGGATTTTTTTTGCTTCTTTGTCTGAACACTGGGGTGAAAAAAAATGTTGTCATGCCAAATAATGTGTCTTTTAAAGTATAAATAAATAAATATAAATATTTCTTTAAAATATAAAGAGAGGAATTTGTCGTCCGTGTTTACCCCATTCGTGAAATGAAACATCCACATATGCACACATCAGTGAACACACACACTAGGGGGCAGTGAGCACACTTGCCCGCAGTGTCTGGGTTGGTTGTTAGGTGCCTTGCTGTAGTTGTGTCCTGTCGGTTCAGGGAGTCGAACCGGCAACCCTCCAGTCACAAAGCCGGTTCCCTAATATCCAGCAAACACACCCCGCGTGACTGCTGGTTACTTAACCTCCAGCCCCTGACTGCTTTCTGAGTGTATTAATGATATCCACAAAATAAATAGCAAAAGATTATTTTGATTGAAAGGTTTGTGAAAGGCTTGCTGAGTCTAATCACACATTTTGTCAACTGACACTTTTACGATAAAATGCAAACATTCAATGATTGTAAACATTCAAAACCTGCAAATCCCCCCTCATTATTCCACTTGAGCATATGCTGCATGATAAAAGCAGGATGTTGAGCTCCCAGGTTTTTCCATAGTAACTGAATCACTTAAAGCAACATTGTGTGAGAATTGCTGTATTTGCACATTAATGTAATTGACTTGTACCACTGTCATAACCCCCTACCTCATGAACAGCTGTACATGTGCATTTGTTGACAAGCTAAAGAAGCTGACTCCCCTTTGTGTGCTTGCAGATTACGCAGGCATATGGATGCTACAGATTAGACTTGCAATTACGGTTGTTTCTATGTGTAAGCAACTGAAATTGCGAGGGTGATCTGTAGTGTCTGTATATCTGTGTGACATGTGTGCGTGCGAAGGGGAGTGGGAGTTCGGCATAAACACCAGCAAAGAAGATAACATCACTAATGAAAGAACCTTATTAAATTACAGGGTACAGTAACATTAAAGGATTTTATTACAGGAGGTTACAAACTGGATGGATTATGTGGCATGAGAGACTGACCAATCACATTTGTGGCTTGAGAGAAATGTATTTGTTTGCGTGTTAGCCTGGAAGAAATTCAAACATTGGCAGGGATTTCCACTGATTTCCCGTTCGCTGTGAGATTGTCCTTTTATCTCTTTTTATCTCTCGCTAGCGAGTAAAACCCAATTCGACATTCAGCCAGTTACTCTAGTCTCTTGCTTGCTCACTCTCTCTCTGTCTCTTCTTCACTTCCTCTTGTAGTTTTCTACTCCCTGTAGTTTTCTTCGCTTCTTGTCTTCTCTGGTCTCTTTGCAGCCACTGCCTAGTTGGGAATACTGAATTAGCTTCTTCTTATAGTTGCCTGAAGGCCCATAGTTGTTGTTGTGTGACATGGTGCCTTACAGCGTTCTAGCGAGATGTCTCCTGCCTGCTCCTCCAAAGTTACAGAGCGCTATAGCAGGTGTTCTGGGTGTGAAGTGGCAAAGACCAAGATGCCATTCTTGGTATTATAATCAGAGAACCATCAGAATGATTTCTAAGCTGTTATTATAAAGTAAGATTGTTATAAAAGGCAGTGTAATGTTATAAAAGGCGGTGTATTAATATAATACAAGTAATAAAAGAGATACAAGAATATGTATGAGCTGTGTTCAGTAGAAATACATGATAACTTCTTTTACCTTTGTCATTTCAAAACAGAGCATGGTAGAAAGCCGTGTGAGGAAGAGGAGCAGGCAAACAGGAGGAACGCAGCTTGGGCAGAGCGGGAGCTGAGCGAGTGTGTGTCTGTGCTGGAGAGCAACCTGCAGAGCGTTCTCTCTGAAGTTCTGGAGGAAGAGATGAAGGCTGCTTATGGAGAGCTGTGGGCAGAGGTGACTTTGAGATGCACATACACATTGCTTCACTATTGCCTTAAAGTGGAGGTCTTCATATCCTCGAATACAGTTGTTTCTGTCCTGGAATTTGCAGTCATTTACATTCAGAGGTCAGTTAAAGAGTAATTACATCCTAAAGCTGGTAGCTTAAATTTAAAAATCAGAAATAAATTATTATGTGTAGACGTAAATGACTCTACATCACAGTGTGCAAATGAGTCAGCCCAGGTTATCGCCCCTGGCCTTAACACCTGCTGTGCACTGTGCTGAGCAAATGACTTTGAAATATGAGAGGTAAGCTATGAGGACAGTCATAAGTTAACCAAGTGTTTATCACTCTTTCACCTATTTCTGTGTAACATTGGCTGGGTGAGAACCTGCCACAGCAGGAAGTGGCAGTAAGTCAATAATAAAATTCACTTTCCCATTCTGGGTTTAATATTACTTTACTTAAACAGAAAATCATTTTGGAGAACTGAATGCTCCAGTAAAAAAAACTCAATTCCATCCATCCAGGGGGTGGCATAACTCTCTTACTACCAGCCATTTTTACATTTTACAATTTTTTTTGTGACCCATGTTAAAATTATCATTGCTTCGCAGCTTTAAACTAGGCCTGTTACGATATGCATGTTAGCATTCATGTATTCCAGTATGGTTTGTCCACACCTGTTCCATTATAATATATATATATCATAACACAGTCTACCAACAGACAACCATGAATATACAACAAAAAGAAAAAAACTGTGCAGCTCTAGGAAAGGCAAAGTACTGTACTATTGGTTTGGTGAGGTTCATTGACTAAAATGTTTAAAATGGCGAGAGCAAGTCTGAAATGGAGCAACTAATTTTATCCTAGCACTCATATCATGTTTAAGAACACTTTGGTTTCCCCAGTCGAATATAAACTTAATTCCAAAAAAACGTTGGTATAGTATGTGAAATAACAATGTAATTTGAAAGTGATAATTACCTTAATTTTATTTTTAATTAAAAACACGGTATTTGGTGTTTTACACTTCATATTATGACATGTTTTCAATATAAGACTGGCAGTGTATTGTGATGATGTCTGAAAGGCAGCATATATTGCTCCAATATCTGTCTGTAGTCTTGAAAGATACAGACAGATATTGGAGCTATATATGCTCCAATGCTCAAAAGGAGGGGGTGGATAGGGGTTTCCAGTGAAAAGATTTTTCCTCTTTTAGTAGTTTTGAGAATAGTGTTTCTGTTCGACTTTTTTTTTTGGGAACATTTTTTTGGGAAAGGTGTGTAATCGGGTAAACTGTAAATGAACTTTTATCTGAAAGACACTAATTGACAACAAATGATTTCTAGCAAGCATTGACACCTACTATCTTTCATGATTTACTAGCAATATTAACATTTTCAATGTTATTTCAATGTAAAAAATGAATTAAACTACTTCTGTATAATAATGTAAAATATTAATGGTTGTATGTAAATGTATACGTTTTGGTCACAGAAATGCTGAATTTGTTTACCCAGTCACCCAAACCTTCACTTACAATAAAGAATATATTGACACCCGGTAGATGGTTAAATAAAAAAACAAAAACAAAAAAAACATATATTGGCATCAGCCAACAATTCCTGTGTCCGTGCATCCCTGTAGTTTTCATCACAAGCTTCAGCCTGAACAAGCTTGTCGGGACCACAGTTTTTAAAACACAGCTTCAGAAAAAGCTGTTCAACAAGAACCGCATGGTTGTGTTACTTAGGAAATGAGTCATTATCTGCTTCTGCTGAGAGTTGGCTTCCTAAGAACTGGATCGTTATTTTCTTTATCCTGTTGTGATGACCCCAGGCTTTCAAACACTATCCAGTCTCTAGACAACCTCAGACCTCTGTAGTTATTATAGTGATGTCACTGTGGAATGGTTATAATAGTTGCTGTATTTGAAAGTTGTTGACCATTCTGTGGTGATAAGTATCCATGGTTCTCAAGGCTGATTCATGTTCTGCGATGCTGATCGTATCGCCGTTCTTAAAGGAATACTTTGGCATTTTCAGCCTAATCTTTATCTATACCAAGTTAGCACGGACCAGAGTTTTCCTGTATTTCTGAAAATAGCAATGTGCAGTTGCTCTAAACACTTCCCATAACCTTCCATTTCATCTATTTTAAGCTCAAAAAGGCTTAATTGGGGCAATTGCACTTTTCTACACAATTCAGTCTTTGATATGTAGGCAAAGTAATTCAGAGTGGTTTCATGTGAAGTGCTTCATTATAGTGAAACCCTCTCTGATTTCTTTGCAGCGGTGGTGATGGGAGTCAAGGGTTACAATACTAAACAAATATAGCCATTTTATTTAAGCCACTAAATGTCCTTGCACCTGCATGTCTCCCAGAATGTCGTGTCTGTTTATGTTGTAATAGTGATCTTAGATCTGCAGACACTGGCCTTGTGCAAATACCTTCCAGAAAATACAGAGAGCTTCAGGAGGCCTCTTTCTGTTGTCATGCCTCTAAACTTTGGAACTCACTTCCAGCTTTTATTAGACAGTCAACATTTTTTCACAGGGGTTTTTTTTTTTGTCCGTCATCACAGCGCACAGCCCAAAGGACCCTCTTAGCTGAATATTGGTTGGTGGACGATTCTCAGTCTAGTAGTGACACTGAGGTGTCCAGCAGCACTGCTGTGTCTGATCCACTCACACCAGCACAACACACACTACCACACCACCACCACGTCAGTGTCACTGCAGTGCTGAGAATGATCCACCACCCACGTAATACCTGCTCTATGGTGGTCCTGTGGGTGTCTTGACCATTGAAGAACAGGGTGAAAGGGGGCTACCAAAGTAGGCAGAGAAACAGATGGACTGGAGTCTGTAACTATAGAACTACAAAGTGCGCTTCTGTGGTATGTGATGCTGATAAACTGGACAAATAGTGTAGATACATTTTCATCCAGGAACTAGAAAAAAGTAACGGCGTCAGTAAAAACGCTATAAATTATTTGATTGTTTCATTTATTCGTCCGAAGAATAAAGTGGATTTTTTAATTTCGTTTGCCAAACATTCTGTGCACCCCAGTGTTTACATCTACGTTTGTTTCTTTTTCATTTTTGTAATCATTTTTTTATATTTCTGTAATCAAACAGCACAATCACAAAGACAGCACTGAAACAGATCTATATTCACTTCCAAATGAAGCAGTACAGAAAATGAACCTCCCTTACATTGATCTCACATGAACATGCTAATGTGCCTTCTTTGCAGACGTGACTGCTCTGAATTTACCCTTCTCTGCCTGTGAACTGCCTGTGCCTGTTGCTTCTGCTTTGACACGTTCTGATGTTTAGTGCCCTGGTCTTGTTAAAGTGTTTTGGGTTTTGTTTAATTGTATGTGTTTATATGTGTTCCACAGATAGTGTATTTGAAACCTCCGTGGACCCTGGAGGCTGTGCTGCAGTGTTTCCGGAAGCATTGGATTGCTGTGTTTGGGAACATTATCAAGAGAAATCTGTTGGGTTGTGTGGAGACGCTTAGCAGCTGCCTGTGCTCAGGTGAGTGTTTGTCTTTCTGGGTGCACAGTGTTGTGCAATATGATTCTTTTTCCCTGTCCTGAATGTTTGCACATGTCATGTACAGGTGATGCTTTCAGGTTTTGGTTTAATTGCTATGTGCTATTGGCTACTCGCAATCCCATATGTATTCCTTAGATGTCTAGAGTTATTATTGTCATTTTGCTATACAGTTAAAATGTAATTTGATGTTGGAGTTTGTTTTGCTACCTTTACTTGTTTTTTGATGCTCCTAATGGTTTCACCAGCATCACCGATGATCTGTGCTGTAGCAACAGCAGATACTTGCCACTTACAGAGATACTACAGCTACCACTGCTGGTACAGATGATGATAAAAATAGTAGCACTTTTCACTGTTAACACTAAAGCAGACGTGAGAAAACACAGCCGTAGCTTAGTCTTTGTTAAAGGGAAGAACATAACAATGCTGTAGCTGAGTTCAAGCTGTGGCTTTAGTCTATTGTCATATTTGATTTGTCTACAAAACTGTAATTATTCTAGCAGTAAAAAATGGAATGTCCTTGTTAAGTCTGACACCAACCGTGACGTAATGGCCGTTTCTAGGTCACAAACACTCATTCAGATACCAACAGCAAAAACAATAGCAGAACCTCTCAACCTCTTCGCGATCACTTCCTTCATTAGTGAGGGACTATTGATGGTGTAAAAGGGCCTAAATTCTTTCAGCTCCAGTCCGCTGGTTAAGGCATCTGGTCCAGGCCTCTGCTGTGTAGGTTGAGGTTCTGGTCTTTTCAGTATGCTGCAGTGTTGTGTGGCTGGCTTGTTGTTTACTGGCTGTTTGCAAATGCCCTTGAAATGGTCCAAAGGTTTTATAGAGTGTTTCTTGCTATGGTTGTCAGGCTTGTCGGTCAGATAGCTAACATTCTTAGCCTTAACTGGTCAGCACAGAAAAAGGACTAACAAGTGAAACTTAAAGATATAGGTTTATGACAGGAAATACCCTATAATATCCAGAGTTTGGCACAAAAATGGCAACTTACTTTTTAGCTGCAGTCATTTCCTCTTCTCTTTCTCATCGCAAGGACAGAAGCAAACTGACAGTTGAGGAGTTTTTTGGACTCTGATTCATTCAGACAACAAGGTCACAGCACAGAATGGGGCATGTTGAAAATCAGAGAGCATCAGCCAGTGCGGTATAGGATTGGACCTGGAAACGACCTGGAAGGTTGATGCGTCATGTCTTAAGTGTATTGCGAATGTCACATGACGTTTACCCTCCAGTGCTCTCAGGGTCAGCTCTAGCCTTTTAGGGGCTCTAAGCAGCCCTCATTCTACTAGCTACTTTAAAAGTACAGGCTAACTAATAACAATATCTAGCATAAGCTGTCTAAATTGTATGCCTTTACAACTAGTAGGGATGCACCGAAATGAACATTTTTGGCCAAGGTCGAATACCGAGCATGGTTTTTCACTATGTTTTACTAATTTTGCCTCTTTTGTCCCTGTTCCGTAAATTAAATAGACTAAATCCGAGATAGCAAGCAGATATGGGCCACATCTGGCAAAGATGCTGGCACCACTGGCCCACTGTTGGCACTGGCAATCTGCTATGAGTCAAAGGTGGCCCCTATCTTGCTACTGGGAGAGGTCCACCCAAGTCCCGTTAACCCATCTGGCAAGTGGGCCAGATGAAAATGGGGAATGCGGGCCAGATTTGGGCCAGAACAGTTTTACTGTCTGGGATGTATCTTGGTTTCAGAGAAAAACCAATTACTAAACTGCAGATTAAGCATATTTCCGAAACATTTAACATCTTAACATCCCGGTAGACATACCAACAAAGCACAATATGACTTAAAAGACATACTGCATTCAGAAAGAGCACCTCACTCCACGCTGCCTGCGATTTTATTGCATTGTAAAATTGGGGCATGGCTGAGCAAGAGACAAACAGAGGGCTAAAGAGAAAGAGAGCATGTGTTCTCACACGCTGAGAAGCTGGAACAACTTGGTTCTGTTTATTTACTCTGTCTGGAATTCCATTTGGCTCGAATGCTTGAAACTGAGTAAAAGCTGGGAAGCCTCGGTGTGCTCCGGTGTGACTCGCTGTTCGAAAAATAACATGTTGAAGTGTGTTTAAAGATGACGCTAGCCTTAGACTACGGAGAAAAAGTTCCTCTCTGGTTCCCGTCTACATCCGGGAACTAAAGTACGTTAACAGCGTCATTAAAAATGTCATTGTTTGGAATAAATTATTTGGTCTTTTCATTTATTAATTATTAATTATTATTTATTATTTATTAATTTTGGTTGCCAGACATTCAGTGCTTCCCAAATAACTAGCTAAGTGTGTACTGTGAGCAATTGTACCTAATTATTGCTGATGATAGCATGCTTATTTAGACGTCTGATAAATTACAGTTTAACTCACAGCCTTCTAAGCATTCTGGATCCACAACCGAGTATTTCTTACAAAACCAGCTGACTTTAAGCTTAATTGGATCTAACCGTGGTGGCAGTAGTGCTTGCGTATCATTATAAGTGCTTTGCTCTCTCCATATTTAGATAGTGTGATCCGTTTGTGTTCGGCGACTCTTCCTCATGTTTCACATGCTTGGTGGTTCGTCATAAACGCCGCAGTTTCATGTGCACGCCCATGAGGATTATTCACCGCCAGTATCTAAACTTGGATTAAACAGATTAACGGCTGTTGTAAAACGAGCCGTAAAACGTGTCTGTGTTTGTTAGGTTTTGTGAAGCGTGAGGGCCAGAAAGCCAGAGTTGGCCCTGCTTCATTAGACAGACCCACTATCAGCTTGTTGTCCAACTACAAGCCAAAACAAAATGGTGTAGCAAAAAACAAGACGTACTTTAATCTTTAAGCTGTTTGTCGTTGTCTTTCCAGTCGTTTGGCTCCGTGTGCTTATATGGACCCTGCTTACATGTGCTTCACCTTCCAAATCGACAGGTTCAGATCTGCACAACAGATCGGCAGCAGTTCTCTTTCCTCAAGCAGAGCAGTCACTTTTCCTTAAGTTTAGAATCCCCACTTTCAACACCAGTTTCTCCAATTGTTTCAGTGACCCCTGAATGGAAAGTTGTTACCATGCCTGCTGTAACTGGTAATAACCGCAACTTACAAAGGTGAATAAAAACATCCAAGCATGCCACCCCACTAACATCCCACGCCGGCTTTTTACGGTTGACAAGCTAAAGACTGAATAGAGCTCAGTGTTGTGTGTGTGTTTATGTAGAGTTATGAGTTTGACCTGGTTCTGTCTGTCAGTGCTGTGGTAACATGACTGTGCTTTTCCTCCCTGCTGCTTTTGGCCCGCAGCCCTGTTTGAATGAGCAAAAGTGAAATAGAGGACGGGAGAGGAGGGGATGGGGGTGGGGAGGCAAGGAGGGCACTGTAAGAGTTTGTGGAGGAGTGGAAAAGTACTGCTCCCCCTCTCTCTCCCTGTGCCCAGGATATCATGCCTGCCTGTATCTGATCTGCTGCTTCTGGTCTGTGTGGGTGGGTGTGGGTATGTCTTTACATGACCTCTAAAAGAGCGTGACTACTGCTGTCCTGTAGGAATATATGTATTTGGCTGTGTATGTGCATAATGCACATCTCTCTCTCTCTCTCTCTCTCTCTCTCTCTCTCTCTCTCTCTCTCTCTCTCTCTC
>CM067481.1:6740381-6776737 GCA_034552555.1 Semaprochilodus insignis
CTCTCTCTCTCTCTCTCTCTCTCTCTCTCTCTCTCTCTCTCTCTCTCTCTCTCTGTGCATGGCTCAAAAATACTTTAAGCAATAAGTTTGCATGAATTGCACTCACAATACCAGGATTCTTGAACCTCAGATTTTGTAATGTGGTTAACTTAAAGTTTAAGTGAGAGTCAGAAACCACTTTGCATTTTTTGAAGAAGTAAAATCTATTTGACAGGAAGTTTACATTTACATTTACGGCATTTAGCAGACGCTCTTATCCAGAGCGACTTACAACCGTGATCCAGAGCGACTTACAACCGTGAGTTGTATTATTAAGTTATTTTACAGAAGCCTCAATTATTAAATATATTTAGCTTTTTTCCAGAATTTAGTGTTGAGCTTTAATTTTTATCCCAGAGACTCACAGGGGTGTTTTTCCACACTTCCAAAGTTCAGTCTCAGAACCCGGTTGTTTTTCCCAAACACATTCTGTGGTGTTGAGGTCTAGATTGGGTTGCACAGGTTTTTTGCCTAAATTGTTATCTTAATTTCTCCCTGGTTAACACTAGTTAGTTTCACACTGTCCTTTTTGGTTGCACCATAAATCAGTCTCTTAACTAACTAGCAACTGTAACTAACTAATGTGTACGTTGCTTTAACATGACAATAACATAAGCAATCTGTAAACCTGCTACCATGGAACCATGAGTGTTTTCCATGAGAACGATGTATACAACTGGAACTCAATGAAAGGGAATGCTTGTCTGTTTATATTTTAATACTTCCTGGTGATAACAACTAAATTTACAGGTTTTTTTTGTTTGCTTTTTGGATTTTACCTATCCGACTCAGCGGCAACATAGTATCTATAAAATAAGCCTACTGCAAATAAAATGAGTCACCTTGAGTGTTTAAGGTGGTAGTAGCCTCAGGCTCCTGCAGATGGCGCTGCACGAGGATGAATCCCTGCGGGGTGTGAGTGACGGGATCCATAGATTGAGAAGAGGTGGTACAGTGCAGTGAAGGTGTCGTTCCATGTGAGGAAAATGGCTCCAAAGCAGATGTTAACGATTGGTTAAAAGGAGTGACTGCATTTGGGCGTGCCAAAGACCATAGTGTGAAGAAAGTAGCTGAATCTGCAGGTGTATGGAAGAGTATGGTCATACGGGTCTACAAGCACTGGCTAAAATCCCAGTCTACAGGGAATTCTCCTCGGAATTGTGCCAGGGAAGGCATCCACCAAGTCTGGACCAACTGCACAACTCTTTTGAAGCAAGAGTGTCTGAACATTGATGTGGCCTACATCCAGAAACTTGTCCAGTCCATGTCAAATTGAATCACAGCTGTATTTGTGCTTATGGAGGTATTACATACTATTAGGTACGTTTCACTCACAGAGGACTCATTTTTTGTCCGGTGAGCTTATAGAAATGAAATACTCTTGTTATTGTCTTATTTGTGCTGTCTATGTGGATTCCAATGGCTTCCCCAACACTTACACTTACCAAGGGGAGGTGTGGATGTTTTGTAATTACTTAAAGCTTAACCTTAAAACCTGTGTAGTGCAACCAGCTGCTGGGCCCCAGTGCTCAGTCCATTGTTATGAGAACAGCAGAAGTTTCCTTGTTAAATTTTTCATCTTCTATTTCCTTTTCTCTATAATGACTTCCTAACGGCTACACATAATTTTAGACCCATTGCATTGAGGTCGCTTCTTGTAGTGGAAGAGTGGACACAATCACCTGTGGATTTTTTCAGATCAGGTGTGAGTATTTTTTTTGAGTATTCTTTTTTTTTTTTTTTTCTCTGAAGGTTACAGATTTGGTGTTCTACCAGGTCTTAGTCCCTTTTTCTTTACTTGGTTTAATATTGGTTTTAACTCCAGTTTAGAAACTTGTTTTTTCACTTTACCCTTTTTTCGTATATCTCTTCAAAAACAGTCACTTGTACCAGAAATTAAATCAAAATAAATAAGGAGTGGTCTCTGTGTTTTGCACAGTACTGTAACATAACTGTAGCATGGTACTCCACCACATGTCTAGACTACATCTTTACAATACAGCAGGAGTCATCAGTTCTAGTTCTGGAGGGCTGGCGTCCACTTTGGTTAGTTCCCTCAAAACCACCTGCTAAACCAGCAACTAACTGTTGAGTTGTATCAGGTAGGAAATCACGAAACTGTGGTTGTTTGCAGCCCTCAAGGGCCAGAAATCTTCAGCACTGCGGTAGTTCAGAGTTTTGGTGCTCTGATACATAATTAGCTTGTGTCTGTAAGATCTGCGTATTCATCAGGAAGTGTTTTTTGTTGTCCTGCTTTGTCTGTAGATGCGTCAGTGGAGCGCAGCTCTGTTCTTACTGCTTTGTACGTGGCTGAGGAGCTGCTGAGGGCGTTTAGCCGCAGGTCACAGTACAGCGGCCACATGCCAGCCGCCCTCTCCTGCCTCCAGACTCTGCGGCACAGACTGCAAGGCCAGGTGACTCCCAACACCCACATGCATGCTAAAGTGTATCATTGTACAGTGATTTACATGTTAGTTAATTTTGAGCCCTAAAGTGATGTATGTCCTACATATGGTGTTCACCTTGCATCACTGTTTCTCGCTCCCTCCTGCTAACCTAAGGGGGAATTCAAATGATGTTTAAATGGTGAGATGTAAACAAAGTTGTTGAGTCTTCTAAGGTTAAATAGTTCACTGGGTTCTAACTCATCAGTTCTGAGTTAACACTGAGTTTGGTTTATTAAACCCAGGGTTGCGCGAGCTTAATTTGTTTGTAATTGTGGTGGCTGGAGGCTGCACTAATAAGACAGCATATTTAGAGCCATTTTGTATAGTAACTTTGGGTAGCTTAACTCATGACTAAGCTACATAACTATGGTATAATCATATGTCATCGTCTGGCTGCTAAAACGGTGAAAACAAAACTTACCCCACCTGAGAGTTTGCTCTCGTTTCACGTTTCAGACTGTTAATGTTAGCTTACTTCGGCATCACACTCACAAAGCTAGATTTTATAACTTCTTACACTGAAGCATTTCTAAAGGAACAAACAAGAATACAATAGTTTAATATCAGACCAGTCTGCCGTTGGTTGGCTCAGCTATTTTCAGGAAAACTCTACAGATCTCATTTCTGACAATAAAAATAAAAACATAATAAAAGTTCTGTTGACTGTGCTGAATGAAAGACTGCTCACTGCTGCTTGTTAGAGGGTTTCAGAGATCTCTTCTGGCAGCTGGACGCTCCAGCAAATTCAACAAGTTTGTTGATGAGTTGGTGTGTATGTGGTTTGCTGCTGTACTTGTAATCAGATTACAGTCCTTTTTACTGTAACTGTAACACAATACAGTATCCTAGTTAGGTAACATCCTCGCATGTATTCTGTCACCACTGAACCCTGATAATAAACATTAGAGCACCTATCATAACAAATAAAGGAGATGGTAAAATGACAACAAAGTCCATCCTAACACCGGTGTAGCATGTTTACAGCATGGCCATGTAGTTCACGTGAAATGTTACCTAACTTTCTATGAGGTAGCTTTTTAAAAAACATTAAACCTTTCCGACGTCTGATTCCCATCACCAACAGTTTGCTAGAACAGAGTCATTTCATGTCAAACCAGAGTGAATAACCTTGTTTACGTCTTAACCATTTAATTGTGCTGAAAATTCTGTGGAATTCTTCAGAGCAGGGCTTAAACTTGATGCTTGTTACCAAATTTAGCTTTGCCAGCAGAGTAAATGTGTTTGTTTGTTTGTTTCAGCCTCAGAAAAGCCCAGTGGAGGACACCAGTGATGGTGACACCCTGATGGCTGAGCCGGTGGAGGAAGTAGCTCCACCTCCCCAGACCTCTCCTAATGAGGTGTGGGCTTTTTTTGAGAGCCTCTGGAACAACGTCTGTCATGTCAGGTGAGAGAGGGCTGTCAAACAGGGAAAAGAGAGTGAGGGCTGCATCTGGGGTTGTTGCGATTACTTAATTACACTTGATTAAAAAATGTTAGTCGGCATATTTTAAACTGTGGTCTGTCTTACAGTAAGACGGTAAAAGCACCTAATAGACACAACTTTGTCTCCGAAGTGTTAGCATTTTATGAGCTGTGTGTGATTTGTAATTGTTTGTGGGATGTTTATTTTTATCAGTTGGCGATTTTTTTAAAGGGCTAATATCATGGAAATCTCTTTTTGAAAAATTTATCTTGGAAAAAAATCTTAGAAAATTGTCCTTAAGTTTGTTAAATAAAGCAGTTTGAAGTAATGTCTCAAAAACATATCATTCACTCACCACTTTATGTATGGAGACAATATATATGGATACAAAACAAAGCTGCTAATGCCTGTTCATTGTTTCTGTGATCTTGCGAGAACACATTTACATACACTAATCAGGCATAACGTTATCACCACCTCAATGTATCCACACTCTTTATCCATTTTATCAGCTCCACTGACCACATAGAAGCACCTTGTAGTTCTACAATTACAGACTGTAGTTCATCTGTTTCTCTGTATACTTTATTACCCTGTTCTTCAATGGTCAGGACCCCCACAGGACCACTACAGAGCAGGTATTATGTAGGTGGTGGATCATTCAGCACTGCAGTGACACTGGTGTGGTGGTGGTGTGTTAGTGTGTGTTGTGCTGGTGTGAGTGGATCAGACACAGCAGTGCTGCTGGAGTGTTTAAACACTGTGTCCACTCACTGTCCACTCTATTAGACACTCCTACCTTGCTGGTCCACCTTGTACAGTGAGAGACGACAGCTCATGTGCTGCTGCACAGTGCAGTGTTGGTCATCCTCTAGTCCTTCATTAGTGCCCACAGGACAGTGCCCACAGGAAGCTGCATAGTTTTTGTTGGTGGACGATTCTCAGTCCAGCAGTGACACTGCTGTGTCTGATCCACTCACACCAGCACAACACACACTAATGATCCACCACCCACATAATACCTGATCTGTGGTGGTCCTGTGGGGGTCCTGGCCATTGGGGGGGAGGGGGCTGATCGGGGAGGCCTCTTGCAGAGAAACAGATGGACTGCAGTCTGTAATTGTAGAACTACATGGTGCTCCTTTGTGGTAAGAGGAGCCGATAAAATGGATAAGAAGTGCAGATACATGGTCAGAGGTGGTCATAATGTTATGTCTGATAGGTGTATATTCACAACTTTCAGCCTACAGCAATTGTAAAAACTGAAAGTTATAAATAGTGTTTCAACTCTGACTGCTTTTGGTGAGGCACTGTACAGGGCAGCCAGTCAGAACAGAGATCATTTGTCTTTTATCAGTGTTAAAGGCACAGTGATTTTTGTGTAGTACAAGAATTCAGCTACTGTGTTTCTTCTTAGTTCAGTGCTAATGTTACCTTTGAAGTATGTTGAAATATAGCACTCTATAATGTAGCACTCTCTGTAAGTATAACTGCTACATATATGTTTTATGTATTTTGTAAAATAAAGTCATTAGGCTTCGTATCTTCCTCAGCTCGGCTCTGTTCTCAGCACTACAGTACTCACCAGACTCGATGGAGACAGAGCGGCATTTCTCCACACCCCCACCTCAGGACGCTCTGACCTGCCTCCACGGGCTATCCACTGCTCTCACACAGCTGCTGGAGGCCTTCCAAAGGTACACACATCCTTTCATTCATACACTATTTTATTAAAAATGTTCGCAGTGACCTTGAGTTTAATGTGATGTCTATGTACTCCAGTGCCTGCATATCTTTATGTCTGTGTATATCAGGGTGCTCATATTGTTCTTTTAAAAAAAAATCACAATCTTTTATTCAGAGCAAGCTCTTACTGGTGTGGTGTGCATTAAGTCCAGACATCGCTGTTGTCTGGAGACTCAGGGCTACCCGCCTGCTGCTGTAGAAAGTGCAGCCTTTTAGCATTCCAGACAGGTGCATCGCTAATGAAATTTCTCTCAGTGTGTCTTCAGAGGGCGTTTTTCAGGACAGGATGGCTATGAGCCTTGCTAACAGCTGTTCATTATGGCAAGGTCACCTGTGTGTGTGTGTGTGTGTGTGTGTGTGTGTGTTTGAGAGTGTGTGTGTGTGTGTCTGTGTGTGTGTGTGTGTGTGCGTGTGCAGGCCATTTTTGGTTGAACTAGGACCTCTGCCACACATCAGAAGTTAAACCAACCATTGTTTGCGCTGATTAGCCTAATCCTGAGTGATTCAGCAATATGCGTTTCTGCAGTAATTACATTGTATCACATTGTTTAGGGCTGCAATGACCGAACAGGTCAAATTACCTGACAGGTATCCAGAGTAACATAATTGCATTGGGTGATAAAATGATAACAGTAATTATCACTATATAACTTGCCTTATCAGAAATATAGCAAATGTTTGACAAATGTTCAGTACAATAGACAATTCTAGTGTCAACCCTGATAGCACTTTCCATAAACAACGAAAACATGGGGTGGAAACAACCAGCCAGTGCTGGAATTACGGGAAACGTTCAAAAAAGTCGTATGGCTATATTTATTAACAGTATGAGCACCAAGCAGCACAATAAGTATTTATCAGCTCGGTTGTTCACTTTTAATCTGTTTCTAATCTGTTTTCTAATCTGAATTTTTCAAAAATGAATATTATAAACATTGCCGTGCTCTATGTATTTGTGACACTTTCCACTGTAGTGCAAGTGGTTATAATTTTCTTAACCATGAAAAATGGTGGAAAGCTACAATTAGCCATTTGGTTTCATCAACTTTCATTCAGGAGCAAAAACCAACCTCTAAAGAATTCATCAGATATTGTAATAATTATTGATATTGACTATCGCCCAGCCCTGCCCTGAACCCTTCTCCCCTTCATGAAGAGCAATTAACAATTTGGCTAAAAGGCTAGTTAGATTTCTGTTCGTACTTGTATAGACACTCTATTGTAATATGATTTTATGTCTATATCATGTAGCCCTAATGCCGTGTTTGCCATAATGCCTTAATTAAGTAAGTGTGTATTATACTGAAGGCCACAATCAGACGTCTCGGTACAATACAGCCACAGTGATATACGTTTTATGCTTTTGTGCATTCACAGCATTAACGTACAAGTTCATCGTTCTTCCACAGTTCCTCTATTTACAATTAAACATCTCAGAACAAAGCCATAGCCCCCATACTACACTGACTAAAACACTAAGCCCTTCATCTTGTCATGAAGTCATTGTGTTTGAAACACTTGGCACTTGGTGCCAAATAGACAATCACTCATTGACACATACGTTTGCATGTGCTGACATGCCAATTTGACAAAGCAGATTAGTTTACTTTTCGCATGAATGGCATCATTAGCCCTGTTTCCATTGCCCAGAAGCCAGTCGGCGGGGGGAGGGGGTTGAGTCGGTACAGGCACCATGATTAAGTATGATACTTGAGCCACACTACAGTTCTGTTACATTAGTAAAGGATTTGTAATAACATTATGATGTAGTGTGATTTATTGCTCTGATGCCACTCACAAAATTATTCTTTTTATTTAATGGTATTTACAGTTTGTTCAGTCAAAGGCGAGTGAATGCAGTCGTAGGAGTCTCACCCAAGTTGCTCTATATTACAGTGGTGTTTCTGATGGCAGTCTAAATTGCAGGACTAAACTCTGTTCTCTTGCAGACAGGGCGAGCATGTAATCCATTAGATTACATATGGTAAAACTTTCATGTATGCCATGTCTACAAGAACCTCTAACATAACATGTTATAATGCATTTGTAAGGCATCATAAGCTCAACTATAAATATTTATTAAAAAAATGAATTACACTTTTATAACCATGTTTTGTTGTGCATTTTGAATTGTTAATACATAATAGTTCATTTTCATGACGCTATATTTAAATAACAAAACTGACATTATGACCACATTATAATACTTGTAAGTTGTGTTTGTCAGCTCTAAGTAAAGTGAGGCACAATTTAAAGGCTAAAGGCTCCTCCGGTATTGTGAGTGAGGCCTCAATTTGAAGTGTTTACTGAAGGATTCACTGGAACACTGCAACATGCAGAGTAACCCATGTCTTACAAGCTTCACGTTTTCACCCAGAGTTTGAATTAGTGGTGCCATCAGTAGCATTCAACTCAATATGGGAAAGTAAGTTTGCACCACTGCATAGCTTGACTGTGCCGCTGCATCCTTTGCCCCTATGAAGACTAAAGCTGTCGTCTTTATCTTTTCCTCTCTCTAGTGTCTTATGTGCCGTGAAGCAGGCTGGTCCTCAGCTAGAAAGACTTTGAAACTATCTGTTAATACCATACAGCTTATAAGCAGCACACTTCTGTCTAGAGAGATGGCCTACGCACCCTGGTGTCAAACTGTCTTTGCAGTCTCATCAACAGTCACCAAGCTATTTAAACCCCTAGAAAATACTGTAGCAGTTTGTTCTGAACTTTAACATGTTCTTACTTTTCTTTGTAAGTAAGTAAACTCTCTAAACTCAAGATCACTTTGACCTCCACCCCTAAAATATCTCCTCTCCAACTATTCCTCTTGTAGGCTGCAACTTTTTATCCTTTTGTCTGCTTTTAATACTGTTGATTCTTCCTTCTTTGCTGTTACCATTACTACTTCTAAATCTACCACATGCTTCCTTATTCCCTTCTCTACAACCTTAGCTGATGCTTGCAGACCCACCTTGGTCCCTCGCCTCAAATATCAACCTGTTTATCGTTTGGGAACATGCCTGTGTAACGGTCACTTTAAGTGCTCTGGGGGTAGGCACATGTGCTCCAGAGAGAGAGTGAGAGAGTAGAAGCATGAACAGGTATGCACGCAAGGTGGTTTTTCCAGATTGTAACCTGTATGTTCTATCCTCCTGCTGCTGTCCTGGATAGTGATGAATGAAGTGGGGTGGCTCCCCTGCCCAGTAAGTGGTCTCCATTACACCGCACTGGGTGTCTTCTGCATGGTTTTCTCTATGGAGGACGGGGCAAGTAGCTAGCCATGGTTGCATCTCTCTGATGGTTGCATTTGCCCACAGCAACCATTCGTTACCCCTGTCAGAAATCAAAATCTGGATGTTACATAACATATTCATGTTAAACAGCTAACAGGCTGAAGCCATCCTTATTGGATCCCTCAATAAAACTGGTTCTCTGACTCTTCTGGTTTGCTGCTGAAACTCTTATTCATGCCTGTCGTCTCAAGCTACCTAGACTATTGCAACTCGTTTCTGGCTGGAATTGGCTCTTCTTCTCTTCACAAGCTGAAGATGGTTCAGAACTCTGCTGCTCGTCTTCTCACCTTCTATACCTAGTTACATCACCCATTCTCCAATTCATCCCATACAGTACTGTTTACATATCAGAATTCTCCTACTCACTTACAAAGCTCTTTAAATTATTGCTCCTTCTTATATGTCTGATCTTATTCCCTACACACCCACTCGTACTCTCAGGTCTTCCTCAGCTGGGCTACTCATGATTCCTTTTTCAAACCTCCATAGCTTCAGAGATCAAGCATTCTCTGGTGGACTGGTGGACAGAAAATGTATTTTGGTAATATGAGTCTATCAATGGACCTAAAATGTTGCAAATATTAATAGTTATTCAAACTCAATAGTTGGCATTCATGTGTCTGTTTTTTAGCCCCAAGTTTTGCAGTATTATACACTATCAGTTTTCTCTCACCCCCGGGAAGTCAGTGTGTGTCTTTTCTCATCACTTTTCCACAGAAAAGTAACTGCTAAACAAAGACCCATTATAACAACATATAGTAAGTATAGTTCAAAGGTTGTAATTGAAGCAGAATGCACACTTTAGACCTGGCTTGCCTTGGTATGTCTTAACCGTCCTGTCAAACGCTGGCTATTCAGTTTTTTTGGAGGAATGTTGTGCAATGCTTTTGTGCCTTGGGGAACAAGGCTGATAAGAAATTCATATCTACCATGCCTTTGTAGGAGGAAGTGCGTGTTTCCCAGATATGTCAGTATCCTTTAGTAGCAAAACTGAGAATTGGGCGGCATGATGCATTTTGTATGGCTTGAACCGGGCTTAGGGAGTTCTCAACGCTGAGTTGAAGAACCCAAGAAAGTTTATTTAAGTTTTATTAAGATTTTGCAGGAAATAAGCAAAATCATATATCTAATTTTATGAGTCTGGCTCCATGGCTACTTAGTGAGATAACAACAACACTTGGCGTCCCATTTAAAAGTCTTATGTGTATATCTGTTTTATGTCCCATTAAGGACATGTTGAAGTACCGCTACTGTCTAGCAGTTTCTAATCAAATCAGTACTGTGATGTAGAGGATGGCTGTTCTCTGTTTGGGATTGTAATGTTTGTTTTAGAACTCAACAGGATCCATATGCTCTTGTCGGATTCAGACATCATTTCTCCGGAAAGTGTCTGGCTCAGACTGAGTTCAGATATCGTGTTTGGATTTTCACAATCTGCTTCCTGCTTTTGAAAGATTTCACCCTGCATTTTTGTATCACCCAATTATGTTGTTGATATAATTTGACTTGAGGTCCACAAGGCCCATACTACAGATGTGCATTACAACCAAGTGTAATACGTTAGTGTACTGTAAGTAGTGTGTTGGTGTACAGTAACTCAGTAAGTGTAATGCGTTAGTGTGCTGTAAGTAGTGTGTCAGCGTACAGTAACTCAGTAAGTGTAATGCGTTAGTGTGCTGTAAGTAGCGTGTTGGTGTACAGTAGCTCAGTAAGTGTAATGAATTAGTGTGCTGTAAGTAGTGTGTCAGCGTACAGTAACTCAGTAAGTGTAATGCGTTAGTGTGCTGTAAGTAGCGTGTCGGTATACAGTAACTCAGTAAGTGTAATGCGTTAGTGTGCTGTAAGTAGCGTGTCGGTGTACAGTAACTCAGTAAGTGTAATGCGTTCGTTTGCTGTAAGTAGTGTGTCGGTGTACAGTAACTCAGTAAGTGTAATGCGTTAGTGTGCTGTAAGTAGTGTGTCGGTGTACAGTAACTCAGTAAGTGTAATGCGTTAGTGTGCTGTAAGTAGCGTGTTGGCGTACAGCAATGTCATAGCTGTGCTACTTCTTCATCCTCTCATGTTGGACTGATTCAACTTGATGCTACATTGCCTCACTATCACCTCTCAGTACAGAGTGGTATTACATGACAGGACAGGCCGGAGCTAGCTGGTTAGCATGCTAGGTTAAGTAGGTATCCCTGCCACACGATACATAGGTATGCTGTCACAACTGTTAATTCCTCATATTCTGTTGATGATTTTAAAATATTTTAAACAAAAAATGAAAATTTAAATTGCATCTGTTTTTCAAAATGTCTGTCTATTGAGTCAAAGTCAAAGTCATGTGATGTGCTTTATTCTAGAAAAACCTAACGTGTCAGTTATTGCATGAAATGGTTACAAATGCACTGATTCCCCATTGTTGAACAGTAATGCCAGGAAGGTATGTGCTGGATGCAAAATAGACCCTGAAGAAAAACATACGTTTTTAAAGGCAACTCTATTTCAATGGACATTGCTTGTAAAAGCTCCTGCAGGTTCACTGTTGGTTCTGGATAGTAAATAAAATAACTATTTTTGCAATGGAGACATAGTGACCCCTGGTTCCCATCAGCACCACCATAAAGAAATCTGTTAATCTGTTAGAGTCTGTAAGTTTCTCTACAATGAACTGTTTGAACACGTGAAGCATCTGATATACCTGGCTGGTATCTCACTCTCTGACATATTCACTCAAGGTTAGCAGGCTGAAGATGCACCACAAGGGTGCTATTAGTGCTTCACGTCTGTGACAGTTTGTCCTTGTTAAATGATTGCAACAGCTGATGTCATGACGTGCGTTTGGAGTCA
This sequence comes from Semaprochilodus insignis, assembly GCA_034552555.1. Classification (NCBI taxonomy): domain Eukaryota; kingdom Metazoa; phylum Chordata; class Actinopteri; order Characiformes; family Prochilodontidae; genus Semaprochilodus; species Semaprochilodus insignis. The sequence continues at coordinate 6,752,156 of CM067481.1, forward strand.
GGTGCCGTTTCCTTTAGAGATTACACCACATCTGCTGAGTTGTAGGATCTTTATTGGCTAATAATGTCACTACAGGCACAGTGATACAGAGGTGTTCAGTGCTGTCATTGAGCTTGGCCACTCTGATGGATCTGATGGATTCAGCTCACACGGCCTGATTTGCATCAGCAGCGTTTTGCTCTGCAGCAAAGATTCGGCAGTATATCAGGTGCATTTCGCATCCACTCTCTTATGTACACACACTTGGTTGGTTTTTATGTTTGTTCTGGCTGTGAGAGCTGTAGAGGGACCTGGAGGGGTCCAGAGGTAGATTTGTTGCTGTTTCCATGGATACGGCTAAGAGTAATTTTCATGTGCTGGAAGCAGAGAGAGATGACTCATCAGAGTGAACACACACACACACACACACACACACACACACACCTTTCTTTGCTGTCCTCTCTCTTTTTCTCCATCTCTCTCTCTTTCTCTTCCCCCCTCTCTCCCCCTCTCTCTCCCTTTCTCTCTCTCACACTCACAGACACACATCTCATTCTTCAGTCCTCTCTCTCTCTCTCTCTCTCTCTCTCTCTCTCTCTCTCACTCACTCACTCACTCACACACACACACACACACACACACACACACACACACCTACACACACCTTTCTTTGCTGCCCTCTCTCTCTCTGTTTCTCTCCCCGCTCTCTCTTTCTCTCCCTCTCTCTCCTTCCCTCTCTCTTTCTCTCCCTCTCACACACACACAGACACACATCTTTCATCACTGTCCTCTCTTTCTCCCTCTCAGAAATTGCTTTCTCCTCTCAATCTACCCTCTTTCTCTCAACCCCACCCCCTTTCCACCACCCCTTCCTCGTTTGCTCATTTTCCTAAGCTCCTCATTGCCCTTCATATTGTTCCCCTGTCCTTTTTTCTAGGTATGGCATTCATCTCTTATTGTCTTCATGTTTTCTTCTTTTCTTTCATCTCTATTTCTTCACCTAAACCTGAGCATATCTCTCCTGCTTCTCTCACCTTACTCTCACCAAACAGCTTTGCTCCATCGCTCTGTTTCAATCTTTAAAACCTCCAGTAGGATGTAAATAATACAAGCTGAGATTCAGTCAAAGGCATAAGCTGAAGGAGAGTGCTGTAGAACATCACAGCTTTAGTGTTATTCAATAAGAAACAACCTTGGGCGATCTATTCTGAGAACCAGTTCTGCATGTAAAGCATAGAAGCCCTGAACAGTGTTTCAAATCTGTGTTTTAACATATTCGTCTACCAGTAAAAATAGTTCCAGTTGCTTCAGTTGGAACCGTTGTTGGGGTTTTCCACAGGGCAGCGCTGGGGGGGTTACAGCACATGTAATTTGGCATTTTCACTGCTACATGACCCGTACAGTATACATGCTGGATCGGCTTCTTCTTCTCACTGGGGCACCAAACCAATGTAGCCAAACCAGTTGTCACAGAATCATCATGCAGTGTCACTGGAGTCAACTGAAGAAAAGGAAATGCTAGCTGGACCAAATTTTTTTTAGAGTGTGAAAATAACTGGTGCATCCATCCATCCAGCTGTATATCCCTGCTGAACAAACTATTTTGGAAATGTAAAATCGTATCCTTTTTTAATAATACGTTAGACTTATTTGTCATTGACCCTTTTGTATACTTCATGCAGTCTGAGATGACTTAATTATGTGCAAATAAATTGAATCAGGTGTTTTCCAATTGGAGAACCTGTGCTTTGACTCTTCGGGCCTGGAATTTGACATGATATAGACCAGTGGTCTTCACATCTGGACCCTGAGTCCAGTTTCCAATCCTGGACTTTATAATCTGTGGTAGTTAAGTAAACTGTTGGTAGTTAAGTAAACCAGTAATAAACGAAATCCAGGATCAGAAACTAGACTCAAGGTCTGTATTTGGAGACCCCTGATATAGACGACATATTTGCGTGTGCCATACGTTGATTGATGAGTGATTGTGTTGTGCTTTTATTCTCTTTTAGAGTACTCTCTGTGGACAGCACTGTTGAGGATGCTCAGGCTTTGCTCACCATTACTCAAACTTGTAAGGTAAGGGTGGCATAGGTTCATCTCTATCATTCCAGTGCCACTGACTTTGCTTGTTAGTTTCTGTCATTCAGCAGTGACGTTTCGTTAACTGTGCATTAACACAGTCCTATTCCTCAAAGGATATATCACAGTAGTCTTTACTATGACTTGCTTTGGCCATGGCTTGGATGGAGAAAAAGGCTTTTTTTTAAGCCTTCATTTTCATAGTACTGGCACAGGTGCTCATCAGCAACAATTAAGCTTTACTGAACTTTCTCCAAAGGCTTATTTCACTGACTGAGAACGCTGAGAATGTGCACTGGAACACAGTGTGATCTGGAACAAAAAAAAATGGCTTTGTGTTTCAGATTGCTGCTGTGGAGCCACGGTTCACTGCCAAGGACCTGTTTGAATGCCTGTCTCAACGGGAGTACAGGTTAGTTTACATTGGGTTTCAATGTAGGAGGAACCCGTGCATACACACCGAGCACAAGGTGATCCCACAACTGTCTGTTCTTGTCAGTACAGTGGCCGTGTGAATGGTTTTAGGTGTCTGTCTTCACTGTGGATTCATTGCTGTAAGACTGTTGCAGGATCTTGCTTCAGTTGGAGAGGTGAGCCCGCTGTTTTCAGATCAGTGGTCATGCAGGTGTCTGTTGCCTCTGATGATCCGCCACCCAGTGTCCATTTTCACTGTGACATTGAATCACAGTGCTTTCCAAGATCCAGCAGTCAGTTCCTCTGAGTACTTGGCGTTATGCCTGTAATTTCTAACAAATGCCTACCATTGTTAAGCACGGGGGCGTGTAATCAGTGAACTAAATTCTTTATGAAGTGTCCCCACCCGCTATTTTTCCCCCACTTGAATTTTCCATAAGCTGTTACACAGGCGAGATTAGCACGAGTGTTGGATTTTTGGATTTGCAGTCATGATATAGGCTAAAAACTAGTAGTGGGGTATTCAGGCCAAAAACAGTTACAGTATTTCATGTCTGGGGAGATTCTGTATATATGTTTTTGTTTTTTTGTTTTTTAATAACGCAATTTGGGATGCTTTATTTTTTGTAGGTTAACAGTGGTGTATTATTCTGAGATGGCCCTTTTGGTTTAATAGGAAACATTTTTTAACAACCAAAGTAAATCTGAAATCTATTTATTGTGCACAAACAACAGCAATCAGTATATAGATACTGAAGTCTTTCACAAGCACTGATGGCCTGCTAAATCTTATTTCACGTCTGACTTTTCAAAAGTTGGCCCCTTATTCATCAGAATTTAGTTTGGAATTTTTGTCACACCTTAAATGGAGCAGTGGTTACATTCTGGTACCTGTACAGGTATCTGATAGCTGTTTTCCACACAACATGGTGCTGGTGCCAAAATCTCAAACCGTTCTGCACTTTTCCACTGCCAGAAAAACTGGCACAACTGGCACAATCAGTCCTGTTCCAGCCCCTGAATTTGATACTCAGGAACCGTGGAACCTGTGATGCACATGGCAAAAGGGCTTGGCGCTGTCATCCCCATGTAAAGTTATTGACGCCGCCATTTTCCAAAACAACAGGAGAATGAGTGAAAACAATGGAGGCAGCAGCAAACTGACTCATCAGTGGTCTGCTGATGAAAGAACATGTTCCGCCATGTTGCTTTTATGCGTTATCCGCAGACTTCTGTTTCCCACATCTATATAAGTTTCCCACATCTATATAAGTAATTGCTCGGCTCTCAAACCAGTGGAAAAGGGGGCCCGTTCTTAACGGGTTCGATAGATCCTGGGAGGAAAAGAGGTGTGAATGTAACTGCTGCACTGTTTAAGGTGAAATTTGAGGTTAGATTAATAAGCTAACTTCAGCTTTGTAGAATTTCTAAAGTCATTTTGCTCGTACATATGTGTGGTGCACTCATTCTTGCGATCGTTAGAGATTAGATTTGAAAAATGCTGCAGTCCTTTTCTTATGTCCACTCCCTCAAACACAAAGTGGACTTCTTTACATGGATATGAATAGACACTGGGAGGTGATTGAGAGTTGACTGCATTTTTATATGAAATGTGACTGAAACATCCCTGAATCAGTGACTCAGGTAAGAGTTAATGCTTAACTGTTATGGCAAAACTCACACCTGTGGAATCATTTCAGTTGGTTTACCGCCCCCTCCTTCTGTCAACAGTGTTTTTTTAGGCATATACAGATATTCATGGGCAAATGCAGTATTTTTCATGTTTATATCTTTTCTGCTTATATTCTATTTCTGCTTATTCTGTTTATATAATTATTCTGCTTTTCAAGTGTATAGCATATATATTGTCCAATATTGGTTTGAAATATTGGTTACATCTTTGAACCGATGATGGCACCAATTTGAATCTGATATCATAAATCTGCTGTTTATCCTGTACTTTGTAGGGCTGTAGGTTGCATGTTGTGGCAGTTTTATGGTAGGTAACAGTCCTCCACAATATCTCAGTACCATGGAGTGGGACGTACACTAGAAAAGGTCACTAGTGCAGGAAGGAGAACTTGGTGAATGTTTGATTAATTTGGTAAGCTTGTTTTCTCTAGGCAGGTCTGGCAGTGTGCCCAGTCAGGCTTTAGGTATTCTTTAACTGAGCTGTGCTGTCCACTTCTAGCACTGTAAGTGGTCTTATTCACCTAATACCAAAACACTGGCCCTGCAGGGGGTCTGACCTAGTTCTACTGTGTATTAGGCTTTCGTTATTCCATTATTCCATAGCATTGTGTAATGTGATGGAAAAACCAATTTGCTGATGTTTGATATTTGGCTTGGTCCGTTTGATCAAGTAATCTGTTCAAGGACAGACAGGGCCTTAACTGGCTTTCGGTTGATCATTGTACGGCTAATGCATACATTAATGTACTTTATTTGAACATATTAATATGCATGGATATGCTTTAAATGAACATTTTTAAATAATAAGTAACAGTCGTGCACTGTACTCAGATCCACACTTGCTGACACTTACAGTGCTACAGTAAACTCGCCGTGTGCTTTGAGCACCTGGCTGATATTTAACACCGTGAAACACACACACAACAGTGCTAATGTTTCCGTCTCTGTAATCATCCACCTGATTACAGCCTGTTACATAACCCATTGTTCGCTCGGAGCGCTGAGGTTATTACTTTGTGAATCTTTGATTCAGTTCTGCAGATGTACAGTATACAGTAGTGTAATAGCAGTGGTGGCAAGGTCATGCAGCATTTCAGGCTTGTGACTGACTATGCTACAGGGCAGAGCAGTTTTTTTATATAGCAAATTTCATACACAAAGGCAGTTCAGTATGCGTCACATAAAGCAAAAATAAAGACAAAAGTGCTAAAAAGATAAAATAAAAACATAATTCAAGTGCTGAAAAGATGCTTGAAGAAAGGAAACCAATAATTAAAAGGAAATACCAAGTACATAAACACAAAAGAAAGATCATAAAAAAGAAACAGCCACTAGATCCGATATGCATCCAGTCTTGGCCATGCAATCTGGATGAGAAAGCTCAGACTTGATTTCATGTGTTTTTTTTAATTTTTTTATTTCTTCTTCTTCACTGCGCATGCATGTGTACAAACATCATTGAGAACAAAGTACTAAACTCTGCTGCTGTCGGAGCACATTTTGTGCACTGTAAGGCTGAACAAGGATGCACTACTGCTAATGTCCCTTGTGGAGAATTTGTAGCCTGAGAAAAATAAATACCTAGTTCCATTAGGTAATTCGATCAAAATAAAATATGTATTTTGATTTTCAGTATAAGCCTACAACAACAAATAATAAACTCTCATCATCAAAAGAACAGCTGCACCCAGAAGGAAGTGTGGGATTGCAGTGCTATTGGTGAGGAAGATAAAGGTTACCAGGAACAATAAATGATGATGATAAATTTAGACTGATATGGGCAATATTTATTGAGCTACAGATCTGAGCCACTAGGTCCAATATGCATCCAATTTTTGGCCATGCAATGTGGATGAGAAAGCTCAGACCTGATTTCATGTGTTTGGTTTTTTTTTCCCTTCTTCTTCACTGAACATGCACAAGCAACTAGAAAGATCTGATCTAAGCAAGAATATCAAACCTGAACAATGAGGCTTGGAATGTGAACATAGGGTATGACAATGAGAGTATAAATGGTGAAGTGCAGTAAGAAGAACATGCTTAGAGTTCAATTGCAGTCACATGAGAAGAGAAATGTTTTTATCTTGGATTTAAAAATCCCTACACTTGGAGCACAGCTAAGATCTTCTGGGGTTAGTTTGTTCCAGCTGTATGCAACATAACAGGCAACTGCTGCTTCATGGACTCTACTAGTTGTCTTGTATCCATTGAACAATATATATACACTGCAGGATGATACCAGCAAGTATTTCAAGCACATTATTGTTTTGTGTGCTAAATACAAGTGCAAAATGTATATATTACAAGTGTTATAATAACAAGTACATTTTACCTCAGTAGTACTTTAGTGTACTTAATAGAAGTATAGTATATATATATATATTATATTTTATTATAGTATATTTTATTGTACTAGAAATGTATTTTAAAATGTACCTAAGTATCTCTAAATGAATCTAAGAGCTGTTAAGTACAATCTAAGTAAAATAAGTAAAATCTAAGAGTACAGTTAAGTACAGTTTTAAGTATATATTTAATAGCACTAATGGTCATATTTTGCATACTAAGTATATGAAAATAACACACTTTCAGTACGTCAAGTGCAAGTTCAAGGAAGTATACTAAATACACTTAAATTAAGTAACTTCTGTGTACTTTTTTCTACAGGGTAGTCTCAAACGGATATCTTTCCAGATTATCCAGTGGTGTGGTATGTGTGGGAATCAAGCTTTACCCCTCCAGTCTCCATCATGTCCAGTCGTGACTGGTCTAATTTAGATGTATAAATAGTAAACACATTCAGCTTTTGTGGCTCAGTCGTGTAGTGGGTGGAACGGCAGTTCTCTCATATTAAACACGGTGTTCAGTTCATGAGTAACGCTATTATATAATAGAAGTCATGCTGAATGGAAGTATAAAATTGATTTTATCCTAATGCACATTGGAAAAAAAAATAGCTTTCATTTTTATGCAGCTAAATTGATACATAATTAGCGCAGAAATGTGTGCCCTGCTGTCCTCTGTCACGTTTGTTTTGATCACATTTGTTAACATACAATCATTGTATAGCTAATGCACACATATGTTTACTTTATTTTAACATATTAATATGCACGGATATACTGCTGGGGTAGTAGACGTTCTTTACAAATCCCCTCTTATGACCAAATCTGGAGACTCACACTCGTATTACATTAAAGGTTAAATTGAATAAATAAAAGGTGATTCATTACACTGGAAAAACAGCAAGATCCTTCGCAAGACAAGAGCCTTGAAATGCAGACAATCATATGCCCTGTACCCAGACACTGCACCACTGGCTGATGCATTGGTGCGGTAAGAAGAAATTACATCTCGCAAATGGAATTTTGAATGATTGCAACATTGTGAGCAGGCAGAGTCATTAGAAACCACAGAAGGTGTAATGGGTCTATTAGTAAAATAATTTAATAATGTTGAAAAGATTAATTTATCTGAGTAAATCAGTGCATGGGTTCTCTCCTCCGCTCTCCAGTGAGAGCTGCAGGTGTGTTAATAGGAGGCTGAAAGCTCAGAGGGCGATTAGCAGAGCAAGCATGTGGTTATATTTATCCCTGTGAGCAGCTCCACTCAGTGAGTCCAGGGAGAACTATCATGCTGTCAGTGAGTGCTGATGGAGGTTGAGGTGTTCTCTGCTTGGCTTGATGTTGAAGTATCATGTGCAGCAGCATTTTGCATATGTGTCTGTTTGTTTTGTTTTCCTGGCATGTTCTCCACACGCATAGTTCACGGTTTATTGGATTTAGTGACTTGAAAGAGTAATTTAGTTTGGGTGGTGAGGATATCCATGAGGCTTGATGTATGAGTGCTGTGAGTATGTATGTGTATATATATATATATATATATAGAGTGTGTGTATGTGTGTGTGTGTGTGTGTGTGTCTGGACGAGCTATGGTCACCATGGTAGCAGAGTGGTCAGACGAGGTAATGGCGGGGTAGGTCTAATGGATTGCTTTGTGTAGGATCTCATCTGAAGCATCCACTCTGCGTCCTCTCTAGGGGTGACAGGATATGGACATGAAATGTGATGTTCGGTAAAGCTGTTGGATATCACAGTGGTGATATGAAATAGCGAGCCTCAGACTGGATGTGGCACAAGTACAGATTTTCCTATCCTTGTGGTATAAACAGAAACCCAACCTTTTAGCAAATAACTAAAGAACATACCAAATTACAAAAGCACCATGGACTGCTGTGCAAAGTAAAAAGAACAAAGTATTAAAATCTTCTACTGTCAGAGTACATTTTGTGCACTGTAACGCTGAACAAGGATGCACTACTTCTAATGCCCTTTGTGGCCTGAAAAACATGAACGGGTTTCATTAGGTTATTCAGTCAAAAAAGAAACTGGACGTACCAATAAATATGTATTTTGATTTTCAGTATAAGCCTACAACAACAAATAACAAACTGTCAGCATCAAAAGAATAGCTGCACCCAGAAGGAAGTGTGGGATTGCAGTACTATTGGGAAGGAAGATAAAGGTTACCAGGAACAATAACTGATGATGAATTTAGACTGATATGATCAATATTTATTGAGCTACACATACAGAAGCAGTGTCTCTCAGTATGCCGTCGGGTCGCCAGGTTTTCTAACGCTACATGCCCGACGTCTCGGCATTTGTAGAGGTTCCTAATGGTGTCCTGTGATAATCCATCCCATGCATCTTGAATATTCTCACACAGTTCCTGCAGATTGTGCAGTGGGGGTGGAGGTGGAGTACCACCAGGCCTTCTGGACATGTTGGTACAGATTCGTTGGTCATCTCCACCAAGACAAAAGCGGGACGTATCACTGAAGATGACCCAACCTTTCTTTTGATGAAGAGTGGATATTTATAAATGCTGTGCTGTTTTTAAACGTTACTGCTTAGCATGAGCGAAGGATATATATAGTTCAGTACAATACAGTGCGCTTGGCACAATGTTTTTTCAGAAAAGCACTTGGGCTTCTAGCCCTTAATTAGAGACCAGTCTAAATAAGTCATTTTGGCACGGCTTATGAGAATTTCATCTATGATGTTGTTGTTCATGAAATAATGTACAACTTAGTCTTCAGTGTAACCCCAATGGATAAAGTGTAGGATTTGCATTATAGGGATACTTCAGAACTAAAAATGATAGGGAGCCAAATATCCTATGGCAACTCTGTAACATGTGGTAACGGCCTTTAAATCAGCTTGACAACAGAGAGAATGAATCCCTGGAATGGCACTCATGACTAGTCAGACGTAGAGGATAGCAGGCTAAAAGCTGCATGGTATTTCTGTGGCTGAAAGGCCAGAAACATCCTTTCCAATTAATGCTGAATAGTGATAGAATCACTGTTTTGTTCAATATCTCTCTAGTAGGCAACTGGTTTTAATGCTGCACGTTCTTAAATATACATCATTTGTCTGGGGCATGTAAGGCCTTGTTCAGACTGCTAACCCAAATCCAATATGTGGCATATCCAGATTGATGTTTGATAGTCAGTACAGCAAAAAGCACATGAAATCTGATTTCAAAGTGTCTTTTGCGTCACTCACAACGCAACAAACAGTGACGATGTCAAGTCCAGAGTGATGAAAGTCCTGGGATTTGAGAAGAGCGGCGAGTTCTGAACCGTGACTTAACAGAGCGATTGTGTGAAGGGCGAGGTGAGGCACCTCCATCTTTTCTGCTTCTGCGTCTAAAATCTGAATCACCAGCGTGACTACGTAGTTACTGACGTCTGTTTTGCTCCCACAGCAAGCCATGCAGATAGGTTGGTGATGTCTGGAAACACAAAGCTGATCTAACCACTTGTATATCTCGAAAGATCTGATTTGAGGATAATTGGATTATGCTGCAGTCAGAACATAGTCTAAATGTCATTTCCAATGGTCACTGACCACATTTTACAGAATTCACCCTAATTTTCCTGAAAAACAGTGAAAAATGATAACTTTACACATGTAGGAGACACTTATATTCAGAGAAAGTTGAATGATAGTTGACTTCCTAAATTATTATATGAGGTGTTTGCGTAATGCATAACTGGGTATTGATAATGATAAAACAGTGAGGCTGCGGCAGAGGTGGGCAATATGGCACAAATGTAATATCACAATATTTTATGAGGTTTTCACAAAACATGATATGACATAATATTTAAAAAATTGGACAAAGCCATAGCACATTAAAAAATGCCATCAAAAATGATGAACACAACATTTCATATACTGTGCTGCACTAAATCCAGTTAAATGGGCTGATTATGCTTCCTTGTTAGTCAAACAGGCAGGTTGGAAGTCAAAGTTTGTTTATATAGCGCCTTTACAACAGCTTCAAATCTCGGTCTGTTTCCCCGCTGAATCCAGTGAGTACTGTAAGGAGTTTATCACAGTGGAAAACGAGTGTGAACGTCATTAACTGCTGCTAGAAGCCTACGATGGTGAAGTGTTTGAAGTACTGATGATAACCATATGTCCAGGAAAGCATATTGTGACATAATGAAGCACGATAACAATAAATACAGTCATATTGCCCAACCTTAAGGCCAATTTATGCCTCTGCATCGAATCTACAGCGTAAGCATGACATAGGTATTGTGTAGGTGTGTACCCGATGCCATAGCCAGATGTAATTGTAACCCCCCCAGAAATGTAATTATGTGTCGTTTCAACACAGCCCTCAATCCTCATCTGTGATTGGTCCGCGTCGTTGTTCAACCTTTGCATTTCCACCTTCCTCCGCCACTTTCTAATTCAGTTGGACGAACCACAGACTGTACAAACACGGAAAACGGTCGTTGTTTAGCAGCTGTGGTATTCTTGTTATGACATATAATGGACAGCTGTTTCATTTCTTCCAGCCCCAGTGTTGAGAAGCGTATTTGGCTGTCCTCGTGTCACTGTGTGCTGCAGGTTGAGATCTAACTCAGTGATATGACGAGTGATGAGGCCAGTAACACCTACTCATACGGAAGGCGTCCTCTTTCTGTTTGCAGTGACACAGGTCGACAGCTTGGATTGCTCTTGCACAGCTCAGTGACAGTGGCAGAGCTTCAAGAACCTGGACTTCACAGGCTGTCAGATCATACCTGCTTAGATCACTAGCTCTTGTTCCTACTGCTGGTTCCACCAGACCCCTGCCTCAGACTGTTCCCTGTCCGAAAGGAAACTGTAGTGCTGTTAAAAAGTATTCACTCTGTCCTGAAATCATCTATTTTTGGATTTTGATGGTTTTAGACCCTCATAAAACATGTAATACAAACAGAAGAGAATATGAGGAAACACAAGGTGATCAGTGATGTTTGAAATGTGCATTTTATTTATTAAATTAAAAGCTTTGCAACTTGCAACCACATGAAAAACTTAAGTAATTTGCCACCATTGGATTTTGAATAGGCCACTTTGTTTTTTTGAGTTGTTCTGAAGTCTGCTTGTTCTGGTGCTTTGGTTCCTTGTCTTGCCATAAAACCCACTGAGCGCTTGAGCTTCAGCAAGCAGAATTTATGATCTATTACTCTTGTTGTGCTGTAAAGCTAACACGCCATACCAGTTAAACCAGCATAAACAGATTTAACCGGATCTTTGTCTTCCCGAAAGTTTCAGTTTCTACTAATCATTTCTACAGAACTTTATTTCAAAAGGCTTGAAAAGGTCAACAAGGTGGTTTTGGCAAATGCTAGATTATGTTGCTGCTAGTTCACAGTAGTTTTCCCTTTCCAATGGCGGACACAAGACGTGCAGTTCTGCTACATCTGTTATGGGTACTGAAGGTCGTGTCTTACCTTTAAAGTAAGACTGGGAATGCAAGACCGAGAATCTTGTTCCTTTATTGCTTATTTATTTAAGAGATAATTCCAGTAAGGTCAAGGTGAATCTGTTTGCACATTATCGAAAATTCTACATTTTGTATCATTCATAATATGATGTGTACTGTGTATTTCCAAGTGTAGTTAGCATCTATAGTAGGGCTGCCAGCAACAACAGCAATCATGAAAGAATTTTATGTCATTTATTTACAAGCACGTTTACAAAAATCTGAACTGTTTCTATGATGCTAAGCTACAAGACAGGCTGAGTGTGAGGCTTCTGTTGATCCCAGTGGTGTAAGAAGTCATCCTAGGGCCTGTATGCGAAGCGTTCAGTCAGAGAAACAAACAGTCACAAGGCAATTCCAGCCAAGACCTGACGTGCTAGCACAAAATCCTCACAGAGCCAAGATTGTTATGACATAATGGTAGAAAACTTGTGTAATCAGATGTACAAAAGGTCAAATGTTACTGACGCTATGAACATAATGGCTCACCCTTTGAGCAGACGTAGGTTTTTGGTTAAGGTGTCAAACTGATGGTGTGGTTCACAAATGAGAGATGCAGTCTGTAACAGTAAATGACACTTTATGTTCACCTTTTTAATGACAGTAAGTCAGTAGATTCTACAGAGACTATCTAAAAAGTCTTATCTTTCCCATTTGCACTCAGACACATTGCCTCTGTGGTTCATGATGTGTGTACATGTCTTGCATATCTTCCCAGTATCTCCCATATGTGTTTAAACCCTTGCACGGTCATTCAGACAGCCGTGTTTCAGCCTGCCCTTATTTTCTGCAATCTACAGCATTGTGTAAATAGGTATATGGAGGAGTGGAAACAAGCAAGGCAGAGAGGGTAGGCATGGTGGGAATGGCGGGGGTTGGTGTCGGTGGATGTGCACATGAATTTCTTCCTCTCTCTTTTTTTTTTTTTGGTTATGTAACATGTTCAGCAGTGAACAAAAGCAAACGCAGCGGAGGCTATAAACAAACAAGCGGCAACAGGTTGGGAGGGGGCGAACCAGGGGACGCAAAGCACAAGTCGGGTGTGCAGTGTCTCCATAGTGTCTTTGGGTCAGTTCTAGCAAGGGAAGCTGTTCTACAGGTCTAAGATTTGGAGAGGAAAGCAGACTGTGAAACTTAATTTATCTGAGTTTTTGGTTTGTTTTTAGTCAGCATCATTTTCTGTTTGGGTAGATTACGTTTGAAAAGAAAAAAAATGTTTAGGATTTGTGGAAAGCAGGAGAACGTCATATGTTTTGTACAGAACATTTGTGTTAGCTTTACAGTACAATAAGAGTACTAAAGTGTTATTTCTGCTTGCTACCACAAAATCCTGCAGTCAGATATCACAATCTGAAGCTCATGCGCTCAGTGGGGTTTTGTGGCAAGACAAGGAACCAAAGCACCAGAACAAGTCCACTCCAGAACAGCTCCTAAAAAGTGGCCTACTCAAAATCCAATGGTGGCATAATCACTTATTAAGTGTACTTTTTCCACATGGTTGCAAAGTGTATTTCTTTTAATAAAGGAAATTAACACTAAAAAACCATCACTGATCACCTTGTGTTTCCTCATATTCTCCTCTTAAATCTTAAATTCTTTTTCATGAGGGTCTAAATCCATTAAAATGTAAGAATAGATGATTTCAGGACGGAGCGAATACTTTTTAACAGCACTACAGTTACCTCTCGGACAGTAAATAGTCTGAGGCAGGGGTCTGGGTTTTACTTCTTTACCTGTTTAAGCAGTTATTTGACTTTGATAAGCTGCGCTGTTTGGTCCACTGTAGACTCTTTAAAGATCCTCTGCAGACTTTGCGCTGAGGTTTCACTGTGCTTTGGCCCTCAGCCACTTCCTGTGTACGTGTGATCTTCTTCCTGTTTGTAGCTTGCAGTGTGGAGTGGAAGTCATCGGCAATGCAGGATTGTGTGGGAAGTGCCGCTGTTGAGAGCTTGAGGACAGGCTCTCCGTTTCCGTTCAGCTGGACTCAGATAACATCAGGAATGCTTTGTAATTTTTCTTCTGTCTGGAGACTCTTTACAGTCCTACTGTACGTACACCAGTCTCAGAAAGGGCATTCAGTATTAGGCTTTCAGTATGGCCCATTCTCAGCACAATATGGGAATGAATATCACTCAAAGTTGTTGTTTCTTACGGTGGCCGAGAAGTGCAAAACAAATTAACATTTCAGAAAACAAAATTACAAAAATTAAAACAAATTTACAAAGGGAACAAAATTACATTCAAGAAAACAAAATTAAGTGAAACACTTTTAGCAGTGCCAAAACGGTTTTACAAACTGCGAATTCTGACAGAAAGTGTAGGTCTAACACACATGAAGCACTTTTCGCGGACCCAGTCAAACTGCTCCGCGGTGGTAGAGTGAGTGGAGTTTGGGATGGTCACGACGCTAAAGCATGATTTGTCCATTTTGTGGCATGCGTTTTAGCCAGCTGGCACGCTTTTGTTTTTCCTGTGGAAGGAGTTTTTAAAAGAACAGACGGAAGTAAGAGACCAACAGGCCACGTCTAAACCACTTGGAACTGGAAATGTTAACGAAGGTAAATGGGCTGTAACGCTAGCTTTAGTGGATATCCAGCTAGCTAGCTTAAACTGTGTGTCACAAAATGGACAAAACATGCTTTAGCGTCGTCACCATCCCAAACTCCATTCACTCTACCACTGTGAACAGTTTGATTGACAAGGGTCTGCACCAAGCACTTCCTGTGTGTTAGACCTACCTTTTACATCAGAATTCACAGTTTGTAAAAGTGTTTCGGTACTGGTAAAAGTGTTTCACGTCTTGTAAAATTGTTTTTGCCTTTGTAATTTTGTTTTCTTGAATGTAATTATTTTTTTCATTTGCATATTTGTTTTTATTTTTGGATTTTTTTTCTGAAATGTTAACTTGTTTTGCACTTTTCGGTCACCGTAGTTTCTGACGTTCTTTAGGCAAAGCTCAAACGCATACACTCAGGGTGAACTGACCGATTGAATGAGCGTTTTATCAGTGTCTACTTTTTGTTTCAATTGATAGTTTGTCAAAAAAAAACTATTTACATGATTTTGCAAATGCATGACAAAAGCTTTCTATACTTGCTTCAGGTTGGGCCGATAAGCTACCAAAACATCTAAAATAAGGATTTAGTGAAATGGCACAGACAGACCTTATTTACACTTTTGAGCTAATAATGAATCATTATTACAGTACAATGTCCTGCTTTCCTGCATAGTTCCTGACTGAAGCACAGGGGTATGTAGTAAAACAAGTGGACTTGTTCTTGTGTTTTGACTAAACAGGTATGTTGGCAGAGTGATACCTAAGGCTTGCTCACTTTAAGAGCAAGTATATCAAATAGCGATAAACCAATAAAGGTAAAATGTGTTGTATTTTTCTTTGAGCAAAAACAGAACAAAGAAACCTATGAGTGGTCTAGTAGGTCACCACTGATTTCCTACTCCTGCAGACACACGCCAATGGTGGCTTTAGGCAGTGAACTACAAACTAGCAAGAGGAGATGTTCAGTAAAGGTATCATGCATTAAATCTGTGTATGCAGGGGTCATATTTCACGTGATTGTTGCAGTTCAGGTCAGCGGGCTATTCTAAAAGCTACAGCTGTACCAAACACATTTACACCTGGTAGAAATGAATGAGGTTGTATCTTCATGCCATATGAAGCCAAGAGGTGTGTCTGAGGAGTCACTAGTGGGTTCAGAATCCAGCTGTAGCTTTTGTTCATGTGTCTATTTAGGTTCATACATAATTTGTGAGTCTCATTTGTTGTCCTGACAGTGCGTGATGATACACGATGTTCTGATATTTATTTATTTGAGACATTTGATCATTTGGAGCAAAGAAAAAAGAACTAGTAGAGCTACTTTTCAAAAAATACCATCAAAAATGTGAATGCAATGATTTTTATTCACTATTTACATACTGTGTTGCAGTAAATCCAGTTAAACAAGACTAATTTAGTTTTCTTTATAATGAAATATGCAGTTGGTCGGTGTTCTACAAGTAGTTTCAAGTTTATTTGTGATTTGCACAACATGTCAGGACATTTATGTATTGAAATGCTTGTGGTGAGGCTCAAGTTATTAATCTACAGGAGGGGAGCATTAATATACATACTAACTAAACGTACTAATAAAAGAGATTATTTAAAATATATACAAAATACACAAAATATACAAAAAAGTACTGAAGGTATACACAACATGTTCAGAAAAACAAACTATATAACTCTATATTATATCTATATCTATATTGCTTAGCCCTACTTCCTACAGTGGATCTGTTGTGAATTTGTCACAGTCTAGTTTGTCTCTGTTGTGCTCAGTAAAGAAGTGACTCCAGTTAATCCTGAATGCCAGCCCTTGTTTTAGCAACATGTCGAAGTTTTTTTCATTTTTATAGCTCATAGAAAGACATCATTTGTTCTGAACCTACCTAAATAAAGACCTTAATTGAGCTTGTTGAGAGAGGTTTTTATTTGTATTTAGGCATGTATTTGTCTTCCAGGCTTTTTTTTATCATTGTTAGCCTAGCAGCTGTATTTAGGAACTAAAGAAGCATAATTTGTGTTTGCTGATCAACAGTAGAAGTAGAAAATCCTGTCAAATGTCAGGAGAATGTGCTTTTGTCATTATGGATACACTTGAAATGTCCGGACTTCAACAATGAGGCATTCCGCATCTCATAAAAATTGTAAAAAGGCTAAATCTATTATATTTCATCACCACTGTTGACTGTAAAAGTTACTGTGACTAATTCCAAAATAATGAATTTGTGAACTGCTGACTGTTCATTTGGACCTAACGTCTGAAATGTGCTCAGCTAATCAATGGCTGTATGATGCAGTTATCAAAATGTCCAGGTCAAAAAACCCTAAATATCTCCCAAAATATTCCTTAATATCCTTAGAAAGCCTAAATTCTCGACCGTTATAAAACTGCAAGTTAAACCTCCTGTGTTCTACCTCCATTACATTTGTGTGTGTGCTTATTTGTTCTAGGGAAAAGCTGTGTGTAGGAGGAACCCAGCTTATGGAACTAAGAGCAAATCTGGACCGCTGTGCGGCTGCTGTGTGTGGTCAGAGTGGAAGCAGAACCTGAACCCGGTAATCATACATATCGAAGCTACACTGACAACCTGATTACATCCACGCTGCAGCGGACCAGCTGAGTGGGTTGAATATTCAAGTGGACTGATGAATGTTGTTTGTGTACGTGACCACCACCGAAACCTCATCATCTTATTGCACCTCCACTTCTATGCCGAGCTCATCGCAGTCAGAACACTAAGAAGTTGTAGCAGTCGTGGAAGTTAACCTCAGTTAACCTTTTAATCTGTTCCGAGACCAGCTTTAGCTTTTCTAGTTTGTTGGTTTTCTCTGGAAGCTTCATATCGATCCGTGTTCTACCTGAATAATGTTGATGCAGTTAGTTCCATGTGAGTTAGCAAAAAATCTTACAAACTCACCATTGAATCGAATCTTGGTTTGGTCTCATTTAAAAACCTGTTTTAGAGTCAGTTTAAATTGCACTTACAGTCATGTGCAAGTTTGGACACCCCTGGCCAAATTACATTTTGTTGATTGCTTTAAGTGCCAGTAAGTTAATGCATCCTCTACAGAGAATAAATGTCTGCACAATTTAATGCATGATTACTGTTTATTTGTTGAATGTAACATATTTAATATATTGTATATATTATATAAAATTTTATATATATTATAAAATAGAAGATATATTATATACTATAAAATATAATTATAAATAATATAAAATATATAAGTGTGTATTATATTATATGTATTTTATTATTTACCCAATACATTCACATTTTTCTCAGTAAGGAAATAGAAATTGTGCACTAAAATGTGTAGATAGCCAGTATTTACTATATTTTCACTTAAAAAAAAAAAATCAATAAAACATAAATTGACCGAGGTGTTCAAACTTTTTGTATATGCGACTGTACATTTATTAATTTAATTCTTAGTCTTCTAATTCTTATTGCACATACATTTGGTTGTAAATGGGGCATATTTTCTTGGTTATCTACAGTGTAAATAGGTTTTCAGTCTGTCTGAGATTTGAAGAACTACCTCATTAGGAGAAGATGCTGCATGTAGCTCTAAGGGAAGAAGGAAAAACTGCTAGCTTTTGCTAATAATGAACAAAAGCTACAAAAGGAGCAATTTGCATACTGTTCCCCACTTTATATTCATCGCTTCTCAGGTTAGCTTTTTGGGGGTTTTGTGCGCCTTTGAACTCCTTCATATGCATTGCGGTATTGAATGTGCCTCACTGACTTGAATGACCTCTGTGTTAGATCCTGGTCGGCGCTTCTGTCTCTTACAGCTGGTCTGACTGCTGCTAACGCTGGGCTCAGTTTAAAATGTTGCAATAAAAGACTATGGATTGTTCAAGACCACTGAAGCCATCAGAGGCTTTGGATGTATTCATGCATTCCACTTGAGTCAAGGTGCCTTGCAGATTTGCAGATATTTAGGCAATGTCAACTAGTGTTAGATCAGACTTCTTTTGGCTTAGCTTCAAGATCAATTAGCTGTATCTGTAATCTGTAATACTGTCTTAAAATGGCTTTAAATGGGTGAAACTTGCATGCAACATTAGTTGCTTGAAACTCAATGAACCCAAATTACAGTGGAGTTGTATACTGGAAAGAGCCCTGTTACGTATTTAGAACTCCACAACAGTTCAGTTTCATGAAACAACCAGTCAAACCACCAGTGACACATTACATGCTCTTATGGCACAGCTGTTTAAAGGCTGCTGCTTCATTCTTTGTTAGCCTGCTGTTATTATGATCTACATTACTGAATTCAGTTTCTTCTCTCTTGGTGCTCCTAATTGTATACAGAGCTCAGATTACTTTGGAATCCAAATGATGAAAATTATTATAGAGGGGGGAGACAGAGATACTGTCCATGATGTCTGCTTCTAGGACATTATGTCAAAGACACCAAGTAGGCTGCATCTAGAACGGCTTCTTAAACATTGATTTTTCAAAGGCCTAACATACAAACAATGGAATAGTGAAAGGTATAGAGTAAAGAACCCTAGATAGAACCGAAGATGATACAAATGCTGTTTAAGCAAAAGTTTAAGCAGAAGGAACTATAAGCTAGTATGAAATATGTGAGCTGCTATGTAGTGGACAAACTGAAGGTGTTGTGTGGAACATTGATTTCTGTAACTGTCAAGTTGCACAGAAATGATGTTGCATGCAACTTGCAACATGCAATTGGTTGCATGCAGGTTTCACTGTGTTAAAAACTGTGCTATTGGATCTAACTGTTATAACAAAGCTGTCATGACATTAAACATAATGGGATCTGTCGTGATGATCACCATCACAACGACCGACCGTTTCTACAACCAATGTCCATTTTTATCAGCTCCATTGACCATATAGGTGCACCGATTCTACAATTACAGGCTACAGCCCGTCTGTTTCTCTGCATACTTTATCCCCCTTTTTTACCCTGTGATGTTGGGTATAAGGCTTCAACCTAGCTGTATTAAAAGATGGCTGTTTCAATTAAATGACCTCCATAATTGTTTGCTGTTGAGTCTTTATATCAGCCTGGGTGCCTTAAACATTAAGGCCTCACCCTTCCAAGTTCAGAGCTTCATCAGACAACTTCAATCAACAAAGCCCATATCCGTTTAATCGGGTATAAGTACACATGATGTCTCAGATTTGAACCAAGCTGCCTTCTGAGCTCCCCCAGCCATCTCGAATAAATACAGCCCCTTCTATTAAACAAGCTGCAGGAACATATGATCATGGGTCTAATATCTCAGCCCTACTGCCTCTGAGCTCCCAGATTCAGATTGAGCCCTTCCCTTTAAATGGGTGTCTCAAGCCAGTTTCAAAGATCAGAACAACATTCTTTTTTATGGGGTATGTAATAAATGATGTTGGGTTTTGAGCATGGCTTCCTAACAGCTCCCGCTGCCAGGTTCATTGAACAGGTTCTTAAAATCGGGTATAAGTATGTCAGGATCTCCACAGGACCGACACGGAGCAGGTGTTATTTGGGTGGTGGATCATCCTCAGTGCTGTTGGTGGTGTGTTAGTCTGTGGGGCGCTGTACAAGTGGATCAGACACAGCAGTGCCGCTGGAGTTGTTGCTGTACAGCTTGTGTTGATTGTTCTCCAACCCTACCTTATCGATAGGCGGTTACAGAACTGGATATTCTCAGTCCAGCAGTGACACTGAGGCGTTTAAAGGCTCCAGTAACACTGCAGTGTCTGTTCAGAGCAACACGTAGCAACACACCACAACCACGTCAGTGTCACTGCAGTGATGAGAATGATCCACCACCCATATAATACTTGCTCTGTGGTGGTGCTGTGGGGGTCCTGACCTTATAAAAGGGTATTAACAAAGCGTGCAAAGAAACAGTCACTGATTATAGAACTACAAAGTGCTCCTATATGGTAAATTAAGCTGCTGAAGTGGACAGTGAGGTGAATTAAATAAAGTGACTGAACATAATGTCATGATGGTTCATTTGCTATGGGCTGGTTATACCAATGTTATGTAGTCGATGTTCTGTTCTGGTCTTTTGCACAGCGCTGAATCCAGGCACTCGTATCATCTCAGCTTTAGATGATGAGCCTAAGAAATGCCTTGTGACCGTAAAGCAGAGAATATAATCGAGGCGTTACCTCATCCTGCACTGTCCCTCCCCCTCAGATGACATCATCGAAAGGGATGATGATATAACGATGCCCACAAGGGCTGTTAATTATAGGGATGTCAATAAACTAACTGTGGCTATGTGTTTCGTTTTTTTTTTTTTTTTCCCCTCTTATGCCAGTAAAGCTGACCGGCTTTTAGTCAGACCCAAGCACTCTTGGGTCTAGTCACCCATACAGTCAGATGAAAGCGTTTGAATACCCCCAGCCAAATTAATATGTTAACACACATCCACTACTGGGAACATTCTAGTGCACAGTTTCGATGTATTTGCTGAGTGTATCATATTAGAAAAAAATTGTTCCATAACTTTTTACAGCTGCATTTTATGTTTTATTTTTTCCCTAAAATGTGGAATTGAGCAAATAAGAAGTGAATTTGTATTTAAAGTGAATTTGCAGAAGTCGGTTCCCTGTAGAGGAAAATCAGCAAAATGTGTCATGTGACCAGCTGTTCCCAGACCTTTGCATCTGTATATACACAAAGTTCTAAAACTACTCAGTGAAAAGAGCTATGCAAGCGTTTTTGTTGTGTAATTTTGTATAAGGTTTTATTTGCCTTTTTAAAACTGTACATACACTTTGTATTTGTTTAATATAATATATTTTTGTTTGTATAATTGCTTTGAATGAAAACTTTCTGACATTTCTCAAGTGTCATGTCATGTCATGTCCCGTCCTTTGCTATCTGAGGATGCTGGCTTGGACTCCTTGCCCGAGACTGAGAAGGTTGTGCCAGTTGTGAAAGGATCAGGAGAGGTGACTGTGGCTCCTGAAGATTATACCTACTCTCATTAACACAGGCAAGATAAAGTTGCCTGCCTCTGACGTAACTGTACGATGAGGTCAGCAAAGGATTTAGCTTGAACTGATTCTGACTTCAGTCATCTCACACTGTGCTCCAGTTAGAGGACACTGATAGCCAGCCTCAGAGTGAAAGTGCAAGTGGAGCTAGGACTCACCCACTATAATGTATCTCCTGCCACAGGGAACCGTTTTTCTTGGATCTGTATACCTGGACTATTTCTGAAAGAAGCCTGAGAGGGATATTTGAATTTCAGGGGTGGTCTTTTCAATAGGCTGTAGACTGCTCCCGTCTAGCTCGCCCAGGTAGATTGTGTCCACAGACTTGTTCTACCTGACTTGCGGGCTCAAACTGTTACAGCAGAACCAACTCCATCGTAAGAATAGCCACAGAGGTGGGGGTGGATCAATCAGAACGGACTGAGCGAGCTGACCAAACAGAAAACACTGGGCTCATCGGGAGGGGGGGCCTTGAATACACAGGAGCTCTGACAGAGCTTTTCAGGCAGATCTTGAGTACAGATGTTTCCACTTCACCTGACATTACTAGCATAGGTGCCAGATCATCAGTTGCTAGATCATAGCTTCTTCCCGAAACACCCGAAACTGGGCAGTCGTGGACTAGAGGTTAGGGAACCAGCCTTCTAACAGGAGGGTTGTCGGTCTGATTCCCTGAACTGACAATAACGACTGAAGTGCCCTTGAACAAGGCACCTAACCCCCAACTGCTCCCCGGGCGTTATGGATTGGGCTGCCCACCGCTCCGGGCAAGTGTCCTCACTGCCCTCTAGTGCGTGTGTGGGTGTTTCCCGGTAATGTGGAAGACAAATTCCTCTGTGTGTAAGCACAATTAGCAAACATGGCCCTAAACTCGCTACTCAGAGAATGATTGGCCTCACCTAAATCTATGTGTGCTTCATGTAAAATGATATGCAAATGAAGCTCAATCAGATTTATGGCCAGTGTAGGCAATACCTCAGTTGTGGCATTTTGCCCAAGTCTCATGGGCAGTCATCTCTGCAAATGGCCTTCTAAATCCTTTTGAACCTCATGACCTGTCCCCATGAGCCAATTCCCTGTCTTACAGGAGTGCTAATACTACTAAATGGGTGGAATGCATCTGACAAGTGTGTCATTAAAACCACCTTCCATTGGAAAAATACAATGTAGTTCCCATTATGCATCAACTGTTATTTGTCCAAAACACTTGTATATAGCACTTTGAAATCAGGCAACCACTAAGAGTATCATTCAAACGTATGTTTCATACAGTAATAACCTATTCAGTTATGACAGACTACACACATAAAGGTGCTTTTAGATTCAGTATTTCAGTTATGGCAACAGTGTTAAATTGAAATGATGTCATTTCTCTGAGCCTGAAGAGTTAATCAGCACAACATTATAACTTCCTTCTTGACAGCTTCCTGAAACAGTATTCATCATCCTGCAAATATCTGAAATGTCTTCATATACAGACTCCAGTCCTTTATTTGAAACCTGTGAAGCTTTATTAATATCACATTGGTCTCCTCATACATGTCTGTAACAGGAGCAGTTTTATCATTGAAAAGACCACTATTGCTTTCCACTGGGTTTTAGATTTCCCTATATAGCTTATTCTCATTCTAGTGCGCTCTCACAGCCATGGAAAATATGACTCTGGCCTTGTCCATTTATCTCGTCTACTGATCCCACACCCTCTTGCAAGATAAGATGTACCTACACATGCCAGATTATAGTAATCCAACCAGAATTAGACTTAAGAGCTAGAGCCCCTGTTAAAATGCGTTTGAGTACTTGGTTTATACTGACTGCAGAGTTCCAGCCGGTTCCTGTCATCTCAAACTCTGATGCCACCTCTGATAACTGCATTCACAATTATCAAGGCTACACTGAACAGTTATTGGGGAACAAAAAACCAACAATTCTGCATGTGTTCACAGGTTGAAATGATTTATTAGTTAAGAAATATCAGTTTGTAACAAATGGGATACAGAATTTTCACCCTCTATTTTGTCTAATGAGAAAAACAAAACCTTCGAGAACTATTTTCCTTTCGAATTCTGAACACAAAAAAAGTAAGAAAAAAAAGAAAAGAAAAAAAAAAGTGTTCAGAAACAAAAATAGTGATGAGTTAGTCAAAACTGCAGTAACAAAACATTCTAGTTAGCAGAAAAGTTGAAACATGGTCAAGAAAGTGTGTGTGTTCGTGTTCATGTTTACACTCGTGTAACTAAACTGGCACTGATTAAGGTTCACAACTCCGGGAGTTATGTGCGTCTTCTAGGTCGTCTATCTAGCTATAGGCTAATCAGCAGTGTATCAAAAATATAAAAAAGGCCATCATTAAAGATTGGTAAAGCAACCCCACATAATGGGTAATGCTAAAAGGAAAGCTATGTAAGTGATCATCTTTCGTTGAATAAGGCTTTTATATAACCACAGAGCATCAACATGAGAGCTAATATTACAAAATCCAAAGTAAGTAAAATCTAATGCAACTGAATTACCACTTTAAAGTCAATTCAACCATTTAATCCTGCTGAAAACGACACCAACTTGGTTACCACCACTCTAGGTGATCAGTAACTTCATTGATCTTTCTTACTGGAAATCTCAAACACTAAAAATCCAAACCTTTTCAGCTCAAAAGAAAAAAAATAAAATAAAATGTTCACTCAATGTGCAATAAAAGGTTGGCATTCTTGGTAAATTAAAGCAAAAACTCGTTGAAAAGAAACAACACAATAATATGTACAACACAGAAAATATTGTATGCAATATGCAAAAGCTTTAAGTTGCTTTCTGCAACCCCCAATGAACTTGAAACCCTCCCAAGCCCACCCACTTGCAATGTAATGAGTCGGTCTTCACTGAAGACCCCCCATGATTCCCTGACCCCCTCCCCTACCCCACCTCCAAGCCCCACCCTGACCCGCTCACATACACGTCACGAAGCACGATTACGTCACTAAGCCTGTTAGTTTGAGAGAGAGAGTTTTCCCCTGCTTCCCCCCACATGCCCCCCCCCCCCCCCCGCCC
>CM067481.1:6777114-6834677 GCA_034552555.1 Semaprochilodus insignis
TCTCGACTCAGCAGAAGAGAGAGAGAGAGAGAGAGAGAGAGAGAGAGAGAGAGAGAGAGAGAGAGAAAGAAAGAAAGAAAGAAAGAGAGAGAGAGAGAGGTGATGAGCCATCTGGCAATGTTGACCAAAAAATAAGTAAATAAAAAAACCACCATTCTTCACTCTCATTGAGGGGTCTGCGTTAATGACCACTAGGCATCGTGACTCGTGCTCATGGGCTGCTACAGAAAGGCATCGTCCAACCAGTTTAGTAATGTCCAAATCTAGCAAGTCAGTCATGCCAAACAACCAGTCACAGCCTGCTGTTTTGAAGTGGCGTGTAAGGAGAGGCAATTGGGAAAGGCAGGTGACCAGACTGTAGCTGGAAAAATGATAAAAGGCTACATGGGAATGCATACGCATTGACATGTGCATAGCCAATCAGAATGCAGCTGGCAATATCCCAGTAAGTTGTGGTCAGCTTTGTGGGCAAAAAGATTAGATGCTTCCATTTAGGAACTATGAAACTATGCATCTGCATGAGAACTGTGACTGAATTCCTGATGACTCACTATATGAACTGAATAAACATTACAGCCGTCCCTCTCTGAAAGTGCATCATCCCACCTTATGTAAGCCACCTCACTACATAAAACTAATCCTGCCCAAAGGGTATTTTGGATATCTAAAAGAAAATACTACCTTAAAATGCTTAATGATTTTAGCCACTTTCCGTTTTTGCGGGTGGTTGCTTGCAAATACACAGTGTGTTTATGGTACAGTAGGACACTTACTGGTGGTCTTCTCAGAGGCGATGTACTTCCACTCCTGTTTGCAGGGCTGTTTGACCGAGCCGGGGGAGAGGCTGCCGGAGGAGCTGCTGCTCAGCTGCCTGTGAATGTTCTCGCGCAGGGGCTTCTTCTGTAAAGGCACAGTGCAGCTACAGACACTCGGCCCAAGCACACAATCACACGCAACCCTGACACCCCCCTCCCGCCCACACACCCTACGAAGCTAATTCTTCTCTGGGCTAACTCTGTTTGCAAGTCAAGCTGAACTTACTATGGGTCGAGCAGCAAAAGAATGCGTGTAGCACAAATACTACCAAAAGGCCCAGTTCAGAGCCGTTCTATAAGCAGCATTAAAACCACACATACATACTGTACATTAGAGCCATCACCTATGCTCTCTTACAGAAAGAGAGCTCACCAGCTTCAAAAAAAGCCTGCACCACGAAGCAGCTGCTCTATCCTACCATTTCATCTCCAAGCTATCATACAGCGCTGGCTATAGTGAGCAGCAGGGCTAACGGAGCAGGACTAAACAGGCTTGCGGTCCAGCCTGGGAGGGGCTTGGTGCTGGTTTTGTGTACCTGCACAAACTGAATGTGGTCATCCTCAGCGCCAAACACCTCAGCCTGGCCCTCAAGCAGGCCCCCATCGAGCAGCTTGTGATCGGCCGAGTAGTACAGCGTTTGCACCTGCAAGACACACAGCGACACAAGAACCCATGTGGCTGTCTCCATGGCAACAGGGCACCCGGCAACATGGGACAAGGGAGGGGAGAGAGACTGGGGGAGGGGTGGGGTAAGGGGTGTAGGGGTAGACGTCACAAGCTTGCCTCCGGGTTGCTAGACGCTGGTGAGAAAGCTTCTTTTAAGACTGCAAACACAATGTGTCTTCTGTTCAGGCAGGGTTTGGAAGCAGGATGTCACAAAAAAGAAAAAAAGAAAGGAAAAAGGGATCGTTTCTGTCGGCACTCCTGAGGCCTGCTGCAGATTTAGACTCTCGCACACAGTCGGCAACATCACAACCCAGGAACTATTAAGTTTGAAGAGGAAACAAGAGAAAGCGGGTCCGATGTTCGATGTCACCATGGAACAGGCCTTCGGCGCTGCCGTCCATCTTCTTGGCTGAGGAGGTTAGTTAGGCTGAACTAAGATCACACACATTCCAGGGAGACTTTAGCGTTTACACAGATTGCTTCCATGGCTCCTTCAAGAGCATGCTTTCGGCACGACGAGGACTTCTCTTCCGGCTAAAAATAACAGCCATTTTACAGTCAAACAAATGACAAAAAAAAACAACAAAAAAAAAAATAAACCCTCAAAACAGCTGCAAATAAAAAGAACAAAAAGTACATCCAACAGAACAAGAAACTAAAGAAAGACAGAATTAAAGAAATAAAACAGTAGTGAGGGACTGTGACCAAAGCCCAAGTCAAAAGGACCTGAAGTGATGGACAGTAGTTAAATTAATTATGTACTCCAATAGCCCAGTTCAACTTCTGGTAGAGGGACATCCCTGTATAATTACTGACAATAAGCTGTAATGAAATACACTACTGTGGTAAAGTCAGAGACCATCCTTCATTCATTTCAGTTCCAGTCAAAACAGCCACTAAAATGCAAATAATTAATTTTTCCACAAGATACTTTTGAGGAGATTAGATATAAGACTCATAAGGAAAGGTGAAATTAAAAGGGAAATGAGAGGGGTGAGGAAAATGCAACCAACGTCTAAAGATTGAACTGTGAAGGGTGTGGAAAACAAACCCAAAAAAAAATTCTACACGGAAATAAATATACTGAAATATTATATTTAGTTGTTTGTGTAGTTACGGTGATTCTACCTGCTGTTGAAAAATTAATAACTTTCAGTTAATGGCAGTTTTGACAGGTAATGAAATAACTGAAAGGGACTCAGTACCGTTAACCAATAAAAGCCGGTCCTCTCATTTGATCATTATTTAGAATAACCAAACAGATCTCATGTTGGGTGGCTCAATATGCTAATTATCCGAATGCTGGAAATGGGCGTCTGCTTAAATGGGCGTGTTTTGATCATGCTGGAGAGGCCAAGTTGAATTTGCGTGCTAAAGGCTGTATTTGTGCACGTGTGAGTGGGTTGCATCGACAGATGGGAGCTCAGCACTCCTTTGGCTGTGTCCCCTCTGTCTTTTTTTTTTTTCTCCTTCTTTCTCCCTTTTTCTCTGACTCATTACCCTGGTGGCCCCAGTCGTGGCTTCTTCAGTCTGCTCAGAGTCCTGTAGTTGTTTGCTCTAATAAACCTAAAGAGAAACAAATCAACGGGGAGGAAGAGCTGTTAGTGATAATGTCCACAGCCCACATATACACGCACACACACCTGCTCAGGAAAGAGAGAGACATCAGTGTGACAGCAAAAAAAAAACAAACAAACAAAAAAAAAGGCTCTCTGTCAAGTTTGGAAAGGAGCGGTTGCAGTGACGGTTACTGTACAGGCGGCTTTAGAGTTTCTGCTCACCTGGACTAACCTCTTGGCTTTGCAGAGTGCGTAACAGCCTCACACTGTACCTACTGCAAAATATATACTCTTAAAAACCTGGGGGAGGGGAGTTTGTGGTAAGGGAAAGGAGAACAACAACAAAAAAATGGATAACAGATAAAACAAAACCATCCAGCCCATGGGCTGAGTGCGAGCTTGTGTGAATAGACCTGTTGAATCGGTGAATGGAAGAGGGGTGGTGGAAACAGAGGGTAATTAAAAAAAATAAATTAAAAAAAAAAAAAAAAAAAGGGGACAGAAAGAGGAGAGGAAGCTCGCATAGGAGCGCAGTACTGACCTCCTCCATCAATCTCTCCAGTGGCTCCCCGTTCTCCCACAAGCTGCGCTGCACCCAGCTGATCACCTTGGAGTACAGCTTTCCGTTACTGGGCAGAGTCAAGTGATCCTCCAGCATCACCTCCAACTGTATGCACACATAGCATAACATGCCACTCGTTACAACTCATCCACTAGCTGTGGTAAAGCTATGGGGCTCATAGCCTGTCAATCACTGGTTCAAAACAAGACAAAGAGACAACCCTTAAACGCATAAACCCACATCAGCATAAGTCCACTGAAGCTTTTTTTAAATAATGCCCAGAGTCATTCTCACAAAGTATAAAAAGGCCCTTGAGGGGACTCACCTTCAAGCGAGGCAGTTTGAGGAAGTCTTCCTGCTCCGATACCTCCAGAAGATGTTCCTGGATGTAGCAGTCAATCTTAGCTAAAAGACGGGCGTCTCCCATGCTGCTAGCAAAGTTGCGATAGGAGATGGCATTCTGGGAATCCATCTTGGAGAGCAGGTAGTCTCCACAAATCTGGAAAACACATGACCAAACATAGATCGAGTTATTTACATGCCAGCAGACAGGAATTAAACAAAGCAATAAACAAAACAGGTCTTCCAAAACAACAAAAGGTCTTCCCAGCAATGCAGAACCACAAGCAGACGTGCATCAGAGAAACTTTGTCTTCGGAACTGAGAAATGCTACTATACTGCACTAAGATCATAAACATTTATTACGTTTTAAAAGTGCCCACTCCGTATCTGCCAGCGTATTTTTGTGGTCTTAAAGTACCTGCTTCACTCTTTCCATCTTGAACCTTTTGGCTGCAGAGTAAATCTCCTTGACCAACTCCTTATCTGCCTTCAACCTTAAAGAAAGAGGAAACGTCAATGCACAAGCAAATAAACACTGAGCTTGGAAAACTGCACACTACTGTTGGTACTCCATAATAGCAGCCATGGCCTGCCTAGAACAGAATGATGACCTTTAGCATAACTGAGACAGATCACGGATGCCTGAGTGAACTTACTGGGCAGTATAGGCATAGTTGAGCAGGATCTCCACAGCCTCAGGGTCCAGGTCCTCAAACTTCACATGGGAGATGCCGTGAGGCTCCAGGTCACTGTTAAAGATCTCAAACAGGTACGGGCTGCAGCAGGCCAGCACTGCGCGGTGCGCCATCAATTCATGACCACACACCTGGGAAAGGTCAGAAGCATGTCACAACCAGCGCCTTCAGCCAAACTGACACATTCAAGTGAATCATCATCATCATCATTATTACGCAAACCAGACGCTACAGCACAGCCTAATAATGCAAAAAGCAGGTTAAAGGTCTGAGGTGCAATTATGATGTAACCGAGAGGCTAACCGCATCCACTGGTTCTTTTTTTCCTCCCCTCTTTATTTAAAAGAAAGAAAAAAAAAAAAAAAAAAAAAAAAAAAACCACTAAATTAGTTCTTGAGAGATTCAGGATGGCCCCTTTCACTGTGAACTGATTAATCAAAGTTGAGCTGGAGGCATGTGTTACCGTACCCACTCTATCAGGAACTGGGACAGATTCCCTTCAGTCTGCCAGACAGTTTTTTCCCCCCCGTGTAGAGAGTTTCATTCACTAGTTAACAGATGCCACTTGGCTTATGGCCACGGATAGTTCCAGGAATTTAGTCTGCTGATCTAATACTACCACTTAAAATCACCTCTCTTCTCATACCGCCTCATATTTCGAGAGTGACTCAGCCTAAACCCTCCAGAGAGAATCAGGTTGCAGTTTTCAGTGTTTTATATGGCCGTGCAATATTACAGGGTTAACCAGATCATCTGAAATGAGGAGCACACTCGTCTTCCCCACGCAAACGCTTCTGTAATCAAATGGCACATTCTGTTGATTTTCAAAGTGAAACATAACTACACGTCCTCTACAGGGAACAAACATCTGCACATCCTAATGCACAATTAGGGTTTATTTGCTACAGATGCCCTAAAGGGCCACAGATTATTTTCTTCATCTCTGTGTCCATGACGAGTCATTTTCATTTGTTTTGTTGCAGCCTGGAGTTATTTACACAATTATAACACCACAACGAATGTTATTTTTAAGTGGTGACAGTGATATAAATAACTCAAGATATTGAGAAAACATTTGTTTTGCTGTGGTAATGGCATAAAGGTCACACAATCTCAATAAGACTAATAAAAATAACTCAATTAAATAAAATAAAATAAATAAATAAAGTTGGGGGAAAAAAACAAACAACAACAACAACAACAACAACAACAACAACAACAACAACTTTCAAATAAGTTAAACTAAAAAAAGCAATGTTTAAAGTTTGCCAAAAATTTGTCAAATGTATTCAAACTATTGCATATGACTATAAGCACCGATCAGGGAGCGGATTTATATTTACCTGAAGTCTGACATCGCAGAACTGGCCACTCTTCCTAAGGGCATTCATCTTGGCAACGGTGGAATCCAAGAGACTCTCATCCTCAAAGATCAAATATCCATTGGGAATCATTTTGGAAGTTTTTTTTTTTAGAAGTTGATCCTTTAGAGTAGACAGACAACACACACACGATTCAGGACTTTGTTTTAACTAACACACACCAACTTGGAACCAACTGCCAACTTGGAAGGCAAGTCTTCACTAATGATTCATAATCACACGGTTTTATCCTCATTGTAAGCACAAAGCAATTAGTCTGGTGAATGAGTAATGGGCTTACCTAATCAGAAATGACGCAATTCAGGGAGAAACGTTTGTGCCGGGAAGCTGTAAGATGGCACCCAGGTCTTTCCTTCACTGCAGAGTGGGTGGCAAAGGTGATGCCAGGTAAGCGGCCGGGCACGGGGCAAGGGGGGGCAGCCGCACTAACACAAACTCTCAGGCTTAGAGCGACTGTAATCAAGTCCTCGCGATCCCGTTGGCTATAGAGTCGAACCTTTTCTGTGTTGATCGTGTATTATAACCTGCAAGACACAGAATGAGGCGAACGTGAGCTTCTCTTTTGAAGTGGGAGCACATGAGAAGATTATCACTGGGGCAATGTGGACAGACTGCTGCAGATCAATACATGTATCTAGGTCCCAGGACTCAGGCCATGGTCCAATTCACAATCCAATACTGCGATAACTCAGAGGAATTCAGCACAGAGAGGTGAGGTCACTCAGAACAGGCAGTAAGCCTGGGTACAACGTGTCAGAGGCTGATTTCTGTAGCTACTGCTATCCATAGAGTTGACTATCCACGCTGACTGAACCACACAGATATATGGACCACCGATGCAGAATGATTTTGGAATCAGCTGATATGTAGCTGCTGGACAGATGTTTGGATTTTATCAATATTACAAACTGGTATTTAATGACTTGTTTAAAACAGACTTAAACAGTATCAGCATTGGCAAATATGTGCCACGACCCTTATATAGGTGCATCCTAACACAGCAAAGTAATGTTGATGCAAGGGTTCAACACACGGTTAACGTGTTGGGTTAAATGGTTTAAAATCCATGCTAATCTTCAAGCACGGCACATTGGAAATTAGCTTTCTACATCAAATAACATGAGTACGAAACGTTTCGGACCACAGATGGTACAATACCACTTTTCCAATGCTTGATGCTTCCAATGAAACCTTGAGCATCTTTAAAATCCAATACACATCCAAATGAGCCCACTGACTTTTGAATACTTCACTTACAACGAGCATCTAAAAGTAGATCAGCCAAACCACTCCACTCTTCTCCAATCCTGCATTCTCCGACACAGACACCTACCACTTCCGTTTCAGACCATCTCTACTGATCTAAGATCAGGTTTTGCTTCATGTCTAAACAAATAAAAGTTCGTTGGATAAATCAGATGTAAAAACGGATGTGATCCATGACTGGACTTGCCCATCCCTGCTCTAGATGCCAATACACATACATACATAAATACATACATATGGGCTCTAACCCAAGATCAGCCTGCACACCTTCAGCCACGTGCCTCACACGCCCAGACAGGAGTAACTAATCTGGCTTCAGCTCAGCTGTCCTCTTGCAGTCCTCAGGCACTTTGTCTCTACAGGCAAATGTACATTGTACCCTTAAATGCTTACACGCCCCACCCTCAGATCACTCCAAGCAAAAGGTCCACCACCCCACCCACTGCTGAGCCCCATACATGCTTGCACATGCTTTTCTTCCCTCCTCTTCTCGCCAATAGCGTGGCTTCTTCCTGTAGACAAGCCGCCCATTCAGTCCTGCCTCCCGACAGCTTTTCTTCTGGAACCTTCCAAGCACTTTGCATAAACAGTTCAACAGGTGGCCCAGTTTTTCAGCTAGTTTGGAAAGCCAGTGATAAATCCCAAGTAATTTACTACCAGAATGTTGTGAAAGCAACAAGAGAGAGGGAAAGAAAACCCTGGGAACATGGTCTGGGTTTGCTACGCACGAAAAGCTGCTGGCGTTTGTCTCCTTCCTTTATCTTCAGCTCTCACAAATCAGCCAAGTGATGACCTCCAAAGGCAATCAGTCTGTGCTTTACTAGCCCGGAGAAAATAGTAATCAAAAGGCCTAATATGCTTGGTAAAGTGGGAAGAAACATGTTTTCCTCTTGTGGACGAGCAGAGCGTGAAAAACACTTGTAAAAAATTGGAAAGAGGTTTGAAAACTGAAACCCAACATTGAGCAATTTTCTCCAGCTGTCCCTGATGTCCTTACTGTTCCCGCTGTACTCGGGTGCTGAAACGTATTAAAGATGAGACGCTGGAACTCAATCAGCCAACTCAATTTCCAAGATTTCCACAGACTTGCTTGGAGGCAAGCAAGTTAAAAACGATTCCACACGCCATCCGCCACAACCCCTGAGGGCGTTCAGACAGCTACAGTTAAAGATGGGATTAGGCTAAAAGGCCATCAATGACCTTAAAGAAAAACTTCAATGACTTTTGGGTCATGTTGACCCCAGTTGTGTGACTGCCATTCCCACCCACCTCCTAAGTCTTCTCCATCACTTCCAAGCTGGGAGAGTGAAGACCAGTGCATGCTTCCTTTGGGACGCATGAAGTATGAAATCTCCAGCTGAAGCAGCAGCCCATTAAAGTCTATCAGAAATGTGTTTTGAGTCATTTACTAAGTTCAAGGCATGTTGAAATCACTGACCATTGTGATCGATAGTATGGTGCAGATAACCAAGCTCTCCTATGTGAGAGTGGATAGGCCACTAGGTGCTTTATCTGCAGCTGACTTCTTCTCTGATAAAGCCTTTTTGTGACTCAGCTAAAGATAAAAAAAACCTCCTCTTCACATGCAATGTCCTCTACCGATGGAGGCAGGCAGTGAAGGACAGAGCTGAAGCAATACAGAAATACATTGTGAGTGTGCATCCTTCTGTATTGTGGCTTTGACCTCTGCTAAAGCACATGCTCAGCTAAGTGGAAGTGAAAAATGGCAAGAGAGGAGCAGGGGGAGGATGAGGAATGGGAAACTGCAACACCAGCTTAAGTATTAAGCAGATAGCTAAGACTGCGCAACAGTGGATGTGCATTTATAAAGTCACTGGGGAAAAATAGGATGCAATGTTCTGCCCATGTGATTCTAGACATACCCGCTAGTTCTCTAACAAGCTCTCCCCTGTCGCCAAAGCGTGAAACTGGTTGCATGCATGTGTATGCAACGCCAGTTGCACTAATCTGTACCATGGGACCATTCCTCACGCTAGTCACGCTCCGCACAGGGATCTCAGCCAAGCCTGAGAAAGCAGCAGACTACATATCCCAGCAGCCCTCTCCTTCTCTCTCTCAAAGGCATTCAAAGAGTTGTTTACTTCTTTGCTTGAAAGAAGAAAGAAAAAAAAAAAAAAAAAAAAGGGTTGTCTCTGCAGTCTTTGAGGTCTAGAGGGACTCACCAGATGAGATCAGACACTGTTGTGGTGTTAAAAAAATAAATAATTAAAAATTTTTCAAAAAAGAAGAAGGAAAAAAAAAAACAAAATTATTTTAAGCACATGCAAGGCTTACACAACATTGACAGAAAGTCCTAGGCAGGACAAAATGTACAGGGACGGCAGCGAAGGGAAATGAATCATTTATTGCGGCACTCTCAGAAAAGAACGGAAGCTTATAACCGCGACTGGGGAAAAAAACAAAAACGGAG
The DNA here is from genome assembly GCA_034552555.1 of Semaprochilodus insignis. Lineage (NCBI taxonomy): Eukaryota > Metazoa > Chordata > Actinopteri > Characiformes > Prochilodontidae > Semaprochilodus > Semaprochilodus insignis. The sequence goes on from CM067481.1 coordinate 6,786,835, forward strand.
GAGATGTCAAAGCCTTGTCTTGTAGAGCTGCAAATGTTATTCGGGAGAGCGTGGGTTTTGGGAATGCTTTACCAGCGGAGTGAGGAGGAGGAGGGAACCCGCGTGGTGAAAAAGCTCTTTATGTGCAGATGTGTGTTCATTCAGGCAGCCTCAATTTCCAGAGGTTAGGTAACATCTGGCGATATTTGCATGGCCTCCCCACCCGTCTCTCGCTCTCTGGCTGTTCTTTCCATTTGCACATGAAGCCAAAGAACCTTAAAAAGGAGCCACTTTTAACTCTGACTCACTCCGTCCACACAGGAAAAAGTCCACATCTCCTGCTCATTGTAAAGCGCTGCTGTGCAAATGTTTCTATAGTCGCATACAGAAAGCAAGTCTACCATTAATGTTAAATCAAGGCTAAATCTGGCTTTGCAAATTTCCTCCCCTCCCAAAACAGGCCTGGTACATTACGTTAGGCATGTTAAATTGGACTTTGGCAGCTTTACTTGTTTTTAAGATCGCAATCTTAGTCTATTAACTACTGCTGCGGGAAGGCAAAGGGCACGACAGCTTTTCACAGCCTCAAGACGCTGATTATCTGAGCCATTATAGAATGCACCCTAAGCCTTACCCTCCATTAATAAATGCAACCTAGGAGCAGAGGTTATCAGCAGAACAGAAATTACAAATTGGGTTTTATCTGGCTCTTTATGTGGGGAAACTCATTGCATCTGGTCCAGGATTAACAACGAAGTGCAAAGAAATGACTAGTACATACGTACGATATGCCAGCCTTCAAGAAGCCATACTCCATGATAGGACTGTCTGTAGGGCTACTTGTTTTGAGTCACCAGCCACCCGTGCCCACTGAAGAGATTCGCCACCGTGTTGTACAAACTGGCCATGCATGCTAAGTGTAGGGTTGTGGCTGAACAGTTTAGTGAAAGCGTAATAGCAGTTCACCGTTGGGGATATGCTGTGTGCCAAGCAATAAGGTCAGGCAGAACTTAATCATGTGACTTTTACAGTTTCAAACATGATCATTTATGCCAGGTTCATACCACACGACTTTAGCCACGATTTTCAAGCCACCGACTGGTTTTTAGAGACTGCCGCTTCAGGTTGGAGCAAAATAGGCATTCGCTCTGCACTGGATCGGTTGATCACCTTGTGTCGCTGATCAGTCACGTAGTGTGCAAGCCCTAATTACTAATATTCCTGATTACGAGACCAGAAGTTTTGTAGTGTACAATGATCTGACAAGTGTGAAAGTCATGTAGTTTGTACACAGCATTATTTAAAAAAAAAAAACCACATATCATTTTCCGTATTTCCAACTTTTCCACCATTTGTTTTTTTTTATTTTGGCACTTTTGTAAAATATGCATAAAGAAGATTGATTGAAAGCCTGCTAGAACCCTTGTTGTGTCCTTGTTTACCAATAAGGCGAAGACCACAATGAACCTTCCAGCATCTAGCATCAGGTCTGGGAAACACCACCACCTCACAGAAGAACCTGCAGGAGTAATTGGGAATTTCAGAGGAATTTCAATTTAATATTCACTTGAAACTATTTGTTGAAGTAACAAACATGATTTAAACGATTCCCCACGATACGGATTCCCCTCAGAAACTCCGCTTCCTCTTTCCTTTTCTCCAACTGAGCTGCATGACATAACGTGCAGTACGTGCACATAGAACATAAACAGTGCCTATCTGTCAATCCACAATGCCCTACTTACTATTCCAGCCAGAGCAGTTGCAGATTCACTCATGTCCACTGACTGAGAGCAAGCTGGCTCTAAGAATGGACAGTAGAGAGCCTGAGGAGAAACACTACACCCATTAATAGTAACAATATCGACCTCATCTTAAAACAAAGTTCAGTGTTATTTTCTGCACACATCATTAAAGGCCCTGAAATGAAATAATAAACAACCACCAACAATACAAACCACCCACAGGGTGAACACTGGCTTAAAAAATGTGCGTCAGATGGCAGAAGGAAGTGGTTCAGGAAAGAGAACTTCTTTTGCGCAGAGAGGTTTGTGACCAGATTAAGTTCTTATTCACCAACAACAAGTGTGGGGCACAGCAGACCTGATCTAAGGTTGAAGAGGTAATTTAAGTCTAGACTGCAGAATGAAGGCAGCAATGAATGTTTTACTGTGCCTATCCATATAAACCACAGCAACACGAAAACACTAAAGGCATCTCAAAAATAGGGACATTATGGCCAGCTACTAAGCAGTACTAAATAAATAGCAGCTGGCAACAAAGGATGCCACTAACTCGTGCCATAGTCCCATTACTGCTAGCAAGATTTGCATTTGGACGTTGGACCTTGCCCTCTGGCATGCACGGTAGCTCGTTTCCTGGCGAAACCAAAAGAGCAAACTAAGACTGTCCAGCACTGACGCATGGCTAGAAAGAACACCATCCACTTCCCGTACAAGAGCGTGACCAGCATATGTTCATGTTCGCCAGTAATATGTGAGAAAAGATGAGCCCTTTTTTCTCGTTAACAGAAACCTGTTCTAGGGAATCTGAAGAGTCAGAGTTATTCACAGTGTTGATGTAAACCAATTGTCCAAAGCATTTAATGCCTCCAACATTATGGAACTGATACTAGCATTGCAATAAGCTGTGGGTTCAAAACGTATTGTTCAAATATGTTAATTGGCAGAAAGTTACATGTAGACTTTTGTGAGGTGGAAGAACTTATTTTTGGATTTGACCACATTTACTACTCTCAGCATTACATATAATAACTCAGAAGGCATATGCAACTTCACTGGTCACTTTGGATATTAAAAAAAATGGTTTTGTAAGTGCTGGAAACACCTCAATCCCAAGTTCCCATCACCATTGCTGTAAAAAAGTTGGAGTGGGTTACATCATCCATGATGCCATTTGTACTGAACTTTCATGAAGGTTTGACCATCTCAGCAAGTGAAGTGAGAAGAAACTTTCAAGGGAATTGTCTTAAATAATTAGTGACCACTGCAATGAGCTTAGCATGTCCTCTGAAAGGAGTGAGTGTTATTAAATAAGAACTGCAAGATAAATAATGCCTAGTTAATGTAGCACTGGGCAATATGACAATATGGATCATTACTGTGATAAATTAAGTCACAATATAATACAGTATGCTTTTGTAAACATATCATGCATATGGCCGGGACGTGTAGAATGCAGACCAACTGCATATTTCATTATAAAGAAAGCAAAATGAGTCCGGTTTAACTGGGCTGAGCGCAACAAAAATACTGTACATAATGAATTTTGTTCGCTTTTGATAGCATGTTTTAAAGTAGCACTACTGGTTCTTCCCAAATTAATTTTTACCATTCCTTTTTTTTTTTAACAATTACATAATGTAAACGGCAGCTTCTGTGCTCAAATGACACATAAAAATGAAAATAGACAAAAATGGAGATGCACGTTTTTCTTTGGATGATATATTAAGTGAGTATCGAGAAAAATTCCTGAAGTATCGCGATACTATATTTTTGCCATATCGCCCACCTTTAAAGTGCACGCCCATACAGACTCCAGCCGGACACAATGACCAAAGGCGTCTCAATGACACATTTCAGAGACATGCTGGGAAACTGCCCAGACACAGGATGAATTAAACCCACAAGACGTGGGCCAACAAGACTAGAGGTTCCCTGCGTCCTGAATAATCCACATTTCCTGACACTCGGCCACTGAGAAACAGCGCCATTCCGCCTTTCCTTAGCCTACACGCGGCGCTTTTGACGACTATCACGTGCACGGCTGCCACGCTAAACTTGGCCGTGGAATTATTAACAAGACAAACGGCCTTAACCAACGGGGAGTCCCTGAAAACCAGCCCTACATATTCATCAGTCCCTCTTTATATTTCACCGCCCTATTAAAAAAATGCTAAAAAGAGCCCATCATTTTCGACACCACCCGTCTCCGGTCTACAGTACGCGCTAAATTCTGCAGTTGTGAGCATGCGCGGCACCGCCTTCCGACACCTCGTGCGAAAGAGGATAGACCCGAGTCGCCACTAGGAGAGACGCTATTGGACGCAGAGCCTGTCAATCATTAGCCTTTAGCCACTGCATATGAATTTCCAGCATTAAGGCTCTTGCATCATGTCTCGCGTCCACTAAGAGACCGTCCACCCCGCCACTAAGAATAAGCCAGGCTTAGAAAGTAGGTCAGTGGGACTAAAAATGTGGGGTTAGAAATAATAAATTTAGGTCGAAACGTTTCAAAAAACACAGTCCAAACACTTCTCAGCAACAGGCAGAGCCTTAGTTTCTGTCCCAAACAGCAGCAGCACCACCAGTCGCAGCTTCCCCTCTGGAAGCAGTAACATACACAGACAGTTACACAGCACCGGACATTCATTTCCCAACAGCGACAAAGCAGGTGTTCGACACTGACTAGGGTAACTTAAACGTCCTAATCCGAACTTCTTTTCATTCACGAATGGACCTGTATTAGTGTTGAAGCGGGTCTAAAGGAATTACGCCTTCGTACATTCACATTCATCCGCAGGATAGTTCGCTTAAACTAGGATTTTGACAGGTAGCTAACATGGCTACATAACCCCTCCATCAGTCTGGACACCAATTACGCCCTATAACGTTAGTTAGCCTTGCTTTGCAGCACGCCATGCTTTACCATTCCATTGTCTTCATGCCCTGTAATTATTAAGCGGGTTAATATCAACATGCTATTCAAAAAGTAGCTCCCCGCGGCCCCGCAGCTCAGATAAACTACTGGTTTATTTGTAAACATGCTTTATTTTACTTCTAAATGCCATTTCATAGCTCGAAAAAAAGACCACATGGACCATCTGGGCGCGCAAATCCGGACACTGACACATCATATCAGCTCACAATGCACCAGCACTCAGAAGCACTGCCTCCATACAGACAAAAGAAATAAAAAGGCAAATAAAATACAGCCTGTAAAAAAACAGGTTAATGTAGGAAAGCACCCTGCGGTTAGTGTTTAACCCTACAGTCAAGCCCATTTCCTGTGTATATACCTAAAGCGGACTTCAGTGAAACCGCTTATAGAATCGCTCCGAACGGACGTATAAAGGCGTTCTTACCTGGTCAGGTTGACAGTAGACGATGGTAGACATATTTAAGGTGAACTCAAAGTCGTCTGACAAGGATATTGCCGCAGCAGCAGGATTGGTACGCTGGAGTGCGAGAGTGAACGTGCGTGTAGTGCTGAGCCTCGCGCTGCGGGGTGTGTGAGCTCGCGCTGGCGCTCTCCAGTAAAGCCATACCGCGGTGACGTCGCGCCCTAGCCCCGCCCACGGAAAAGTACGGAGTGAGGAAAAAAAAGGGATGAAAACTGGACCGAGTAGATCTCATGGGTTAGAAAAGAGCTTATTCAGTCACAGGGTTTCTTGTATTGTTTGATTTCGGGTGTATGTTGTCTAAAGTACATAGAAAGGGATAAATGATAGGATAAGCCTTCGTTAGTTGCCGAGGAGTAGGGCTTTTACTGAGCATACCGAGTAACTGAAGTACTGAAGGTTATTAATTAATTAATTAATTAATTAATTGTTTGTTTGCTTAATATTGGCCCTGAACATCCCTAGTTATACGTGTTTTTATTATTCTGATTTTGAACACTCCTAGTAACTAAAGTACTAAAGGTTATGTATTTATTTATTTATTTATTTAACAGTGACCTTTAACATCCCTAGTTAATGATTACTGAGTGTTTGTATTATTCTGACTACACTCCTAGTAAGTAAAGGTTATTTATTTATTTATTTTTAAATTGACCTTGAATATTACCAGTTCTGTGTTGTTGGTTTCAAATATTGCATTATTATTATTATTATTATTATTATTATCACTGTTGTTGTTTTGTTGTTATTTATTTATTTATTTATTTAATTATTATTCTCATTATTATTTACTCTTTTGCTTTTATATTGACCTTCTGACCTTTCACCTTCCTTGTTACTGAGTACTAAGTAGACTTTTTTTTGGAGACAGTACTATTTTCACTGTAGGTGCCATAAAATGGAAAACTTGTATTTTGAGGTTGATGGTGTGTCATTTTCAAACACTTATATTAGCATAGTAAATAAAGAGTGTTTGGTAATTGAAACTGACACACAATGAGCCTCAAAATACAAGTCCTACATTTGCAAAAGAAGTCAATTCCAGAATCTTGTTCTGTTCCACCTTAAATGCTACAGCTTGTTCAGGCACCCTAATGTAACTCCGGTACCGTTTAAGGTGGAATGGGAAAATCTGCTTAGCAAGCTGGTGAATAGGAAGCCAGCTTCAGCTCTTACAGGATCCTGGACAACTTTAATTCAAAATTGTCAGTTTGCTCTACACATTTCACTCCGGACAGTTTCCCAAACCTTGAACAATATCGGACAGTTTTACTCAGCGTTTGACACTGAAGAGTCCGAAGAAAAGAGCAGTTCCACCTTTACTAGCATCACAACTCCAACAGCATTGTATTTATTTTCCTACCTGTGTCTATTTTCACCTGATGCTTCTGTGTGATCATTGCGATGCCTCATTGTAAACCAGCCAATCAGAGCAGAGCTCATCAGATTATTCATGAGCTCACCAAAGAAGTGAAAAACAGCATTCTAAGACCTAATCATAGTGTGTCAATGGGCATGTAAAACCGCATCTGGGGATTTTCTATACAGACCAAAAGCACATACCTTCTATCTAGATCACAGAGAACAATGTAAAATGTTGAATAACTTAACTCTATGGTGCCTTTAAAGGATAATTCTATTGATTTTACAATGTGACAGCATAATACAATCACTGAGATGTAAACACAGTCTTTCAGCATGGGTTGAAGAGAAACAAAGAAACCTGATAACTCTTGTAACTCTTGATTTCTTTACAGTGGTGGTGATGAGAACCAGGGGTCACAATATCTATATCACTAAGCTTTCTTGCATTTCTTCACACACACACACACACACACACACACTGCAGCCGGGGTGAAATGCACAGCAAGGACGGTTCAAAACAGGCTTCTGGAGGCGTTTCTGTTATTCTGACTATCAGTCTTTTTCTAAATAAAAAGATCTAAAATACAATATTTTATCTGGAATTTGGGAGAAATATTTCCAGTAGTGTATAGAATAAAACAACACTGCTCATTTGGTCAAACACATACCCAACTGTATAATAAAGAGATAACGTCTAGGGGTATCAAACACTTCCAACATTTTTCTCCTATCACCACCACTGTAAACAATTCTGTCATCGTAAGTTACTCTACTACAAAGCATTTCACGTTACAATACTCTAAATACCTTTGTTTACATCCTAGCCATGAAATTGTGCAGACATTAATAATCACAGCTGCTCTCTATTTGCTCTTTCTTTGCCCTGATGTACTTCACATGTATGCTCCTTTTCAGTGCTCTGTCACTGCACTATAATCAGATCGGTCGGTTCCATTACATTCTGATACAGTCGGCATACTCACATTTGACCATACCGCCTACAATAAAGCATTACGACCTTATGGCTGCTTCTTGACTAGATAATCCCTTCCCCCACCTCTAGCGAGGAAGCTTCCAGCTTCTGAGTCTTCTGACTTGTGAAGCAGATTCTCCCTGGTGGGAGGAACCTTCCAGAGAGCTTGTAAAGCAGGTGAGAGCCGGAATCTGACGTCAGAGCAACGAGATATCCCTCAGTCTCCCGTGCAGGTAAGCCTCTCTGTCTCTCAATGAGAGTTGTAAGTGCTAATTAGATTAATGGATCAACACCACGACTGCAGACACGATGAACCCACGGTAATCTGTTCATTCAGTGCCAGGCCTGCGCCTGTAATGTCATGACAGCAGAATAGCAGTAACAGGGCATTAGTAACACGCTGAGCCTTTGTGTGCTCATCAGCACACGGATCGGGTCACCCCAAAACAAAGTTTGCGCTTGTGACCAAGGGATGGGATTAAACTAGAGATCCTGTTTAAATTCAGAGCTATTGTGGTTCTGTCATGGGGGCAGGCCAGCAGCGTCCAGTCCGGGAGGCCTGTGTTTGTATATGTAATAATAACCCTGGCATGTTCTTTCTGAGTATTCAGTGAAGATTTGCTCCTAAGCAACAAAACACTACTGATCCCTCTCCAAAATAGTTGCTGGGCGAAGGATGCCAAAGGAGCTCGCTTTATACCCCTTTAAAGTGATAGCTCAGCCATAAGTGCAGTCATGTTATGTGCTTTGTTTCTTTTGCACTGTAGCTAAGTGAATAATGGCAAGTAATAAATGCTTTATACTTTACTAATTAGCATCATGCAAACTTTGTGCTTAAACCGTGTCAAGCTTTTCAAGCTGTTCATCTCAAACACACCTGCTTATGTGGCTCCTGACACTGTATCACGTAATGTCATCTTCATTTTTAAAAATGGACTAAAGTATGTTGCATATCAACTAGAAACACTACCAGCAGTCATCATTAGGTCTTGTAGTGATTATCTCACCTGGGTCTTTAATTCAGACCACTGTAAATACTGTAAATAGTGTAAACATACACTCATCATCAAAAAGAATACTTGCACCCAGAAGGAAGTGTGGGGTTGCAGTGCTATTGGGAAGGAAGATAAAGGTTACCAGGAACAATAAATGATGATACATTTAGACTGATATGGACAATATTTATTGAGCTACACATACAGAAGTAGTGTCTCTCAGTATGACATCGGGCCGCCATGTTTGCTAACCCAACATGCCAGACGTCTCGGCATGGAGTTCCTAATGGTGTCCTGTGATAATCCATCCCATGCAGCTTGAATATTCTCATACAGTTCCTGCAGATTGTGTGGTAGGGTTGGAGGTGGAGTGTCACCAGACCTTCTGGACGTGTGATGCATGACAACAAATCGTTCATCTTGGCGCTGACCACGGTGCCTCCACACACGGATTCGTTGGTCGTCTAAAAAGATGACCGCTGCCATTCTGAGTCACTCCATGACAGTCTGGCACAACACCATTGGAGTCTTTGGTGACATTGACGTGGTGTTAAGGACAGTCGCTGTAACGGTCTGCGTGCATGTAGTCCTGTGTGGTGCAGCCGTCTGCCAATGGTGCTGACACTAACAGGATGACTCATGGAGGACATCACTGCCCGCTGAATGTCTGCAATCGTGACTGTTGGGTCAGTCAGGTACAGAGATAAGGCCCGTCCTTGCTAATGTCACATGTGCAGCCGAGCGGGAAACTTGAATCTTTGGCATGTGCAGGGTGTTGTATGACAAAATACTTCTCAAAGAGTGTGTACTGCATCAGATGCACAACTATTTCACCATTATCAACATTACACATAACTCTTTCTGAATGGTGAATTAACTGGCTATATTTGCATTACAGTAATCTTGACTCCCTGGATCCTATCAGCGCCATTCCAGTGCACCATCGGACCATTCAGAATGACTCCTGGGTTGAAATTTTTTTTGCCACTTTCAGTTTTCTTTGAAGGAACAATAATCTCAGAACACCGCACTGCACATCATGATGCCTACTATGCGTCAATACCTCGTCCGGTTCAGGCAGAGAGTTTAAGAATGAGGTCTAGCCTCTGCTTGCTGAGCAGTGTGAGGAATCTGATGAGATTGGTGGTGTCAGCTTTGGCCCAGCACTGTGTGCGCACTGTCCCCTGGGATTCAGGCCGACACTCTGCCTTTCTGATTCACAGACGGGGCTGAGGGGGCTGGGGGGGGTGGAGAATGGGACTCATGCACTACGTCTGCTCCATTTAGCCACTCAGATCAAAATGGAGCAGCTAGAGAATAATTCAGGAGACTCTGCATTGCGTGAAGCAGAACGCAGTGCCTAGACAGAGGAACAGGTTTGACGTAAAGATGTTTCTCTTTTAAAGGAGAATGAGAATTTAAAAGCAGCACAGGGCTTTTCTCACAGGGCATAACTGGGTAAGAGTTTCTGCTAACTTGAATGATGTTATTTGTTAATCCCAGTTACTGCTAGACTAAGGGCTTAGATATGTAATGTTTTTCTTTGCAGGTTTATTTTGGCTTCTGCTGTAACGTTCCAGGGTGGCACAGTGGAGCAGTGGGTAGCGCTGTTGCCTTGTAGCAAGGAGGGCCTGGGGTCTGCATGTTCTCCCTGTGTCTGTGTGGGTTTCCTCCCACAGTCTAGAAACATGCAACCAGGTGAATTAGAGATGCTAAATTGCCCCCTAGGTGTGAGTGAATGTGTGTGACTCGCCTGTGATAGGCTGGTGGCTTATCCAGGGTGTTTCCGGCCTTCTGCCCATTAAACGCCAGGATTTGCTTCAGCACACCTGGGACCCAGAAGGATAAAGCAGTGTAGAAGATGACTGAGTGAGAGTATAATGTTCCAACGTCTGCAGCTGGTGCTCATCTAGGACTATTTTGAGTTATGTTGCATGAAAGATACTGTGTGTTTTAGTTGCATATGGTTGCATGCAGAAGTTATGGTCCCCTTGGTCAAATTAATTGGTTAATTAATGATTCAAACTAAATTAATAACCTGCCCGGGGAACAGTTTCAAATATGCTGTCCTGTGAAATAGGAAAATAAATATAATATTTATATAATATTTATATTTAATTGTATTAATAGTAATACTGTTTGTTTATTTGTTTGTTTGTTGGTTTAATTGGAAAACACAAGGGTTAAAATCTTTGAACTGCCAATGGAAAAATATCCCATCAGAATTAATTTTTAGCAGCTAAGCTGAACTGGAGACCTTATCCATTAGATTCACTGCCAGCATAATTAGAATGTGATGGTGGAATCTTCATTCATTCATTCATTCATTCATTCATTCATTCATCTTCTAAGCTGCTTATTCTGCTGGGTTCTAGAACCTATCTCAGTGCTCACTGGGCAGAAGGCAGGAAACACCCATCCATCTCAGGACAATGAAATCACACCAATCACAATTTGATTTACAGTTCCTGGGAGAAGTACTGTGAGACAAAATCTGCTCTGAAAACAGAGTGCTCTGGACGTCTATATACTATGAACATCAGCTGTAGTCTAAACTGGTTTCAGACAGTTCCGAGAAATGGAAAACAGTGGCATCTCTATAACCGGGATGTGTTACTGAACAGCATGTGTTACTAGGATTAAATAAAACATGGAATGTCTTTTACAGGCTTCAAATGTCTGTTTTTAATCTAGAACGACAAAAAAGATGTTTATTCGAATTAACATACTACTAGAATCCCATGCGTCCACTGTCAGAAAAGTGATATGCGTTACGCATTATGATAGATAGAGTTTCCGCCTGGTTTCTGACTGAGTTTCGGCATTTATAACCCAAACTGAAGGCCTAGCTGTAATACACACCGTTCACTTTTGGTACATAGCAAACCTGGAAGAACATGGTGTACTGTGTGTGCCAGCATGAGAACCTAAGCTACAATACCACGCTTCTGTGGCTCACTTTGGCCACAAGCTCATTATGCAATTTTCACCTGTGAGAGATCACGCCTCATAACAGAGCTTGGCATATGAGGTCACTGGCACTTCAAGCACAGGGAGCGGTTTGGTTAGAACAACTGAATCAGCATCAGTCATAAAGGTCACTGTAGTGTTAAGTCCAGCTTTGAGAGTAACACTTATGTGCAAGAAGTCCAGGCTGGTACAGTTAACAGAGGTGCTGTGGGGGTTTGCGACCTGTGGGGCTTGAACCAACATCCTGCTGCATCACCAGACCAAATATTACACCTGGAATCAGGACAGTTTCCAGTGTAGTAATACCTTTATGTAATGAGAACAAAGCTTCCTGTTGTAACAGGCTATGTAATAGAAGCAAAGAGAGTTTTGTGGACTGTCGGCCTAATCCCAAGACCAGATCTTGTTCTAACTGTTTCATAAAACCAGGCTTGGACTTCTATTACATAGATCTGACGTTTACAGTTTATATTAAGTGTTGACTAACTTACATGAAATAATGCATTCGTTAACATGACGTAATGCATTAAGAATTTTTAACTAATGTTAAGTAAACATGTGACAGTTGTTGCTGTATTAAAAGATGTCTCATAGCTCTTTTCCACCAATATGGCGACGGTGCCAAAACCTTTGTTCTATGCTTTTCCACCACAAGAAAATCAGATTCCCAGTCAGCAAAATCAGTGTTGTTCCAGCACAATGAACTGCTTGATCTGGAGCCATGTAACCTGTGCCAACAGTGCCAAAACGTGTGGCGCTGCCATCACCACATAAAGTTGTGGACGCCACCATTTTCCAAAACAGCAGGAGAATGAGTGCAAACAATGAAAGCAACAGCAAAATACTTTTATGAGTTGTCTGCCAACTTCTGCTTCCAGACTAAGAACTGCCTACGTCCAGTTACACTATATTGCCAAAAGTATTCACTCACCCATCCAAATCATTTAATTCAGGTGTTCCAATCACTTCCATGGCCACAGGTGTATAAAACCAAGCACCTAGACATGCAGACTGCTCTACAGACATTAGTGAAAGAATGGGTCGCTCTCAGGAGCTCAGGGAATTCCAGCATGGTACCGTGATAGGATGTGCAACAAGTCCAGTCGTGAAATTTCCTCACTACTAAATATTCCACAGTCAACTGTCAGTGGTATAACAAAGCGGAAGCGTTTGGGAACGACAGCAACTCAGCCACGAAGTGGTAGACCATGTAAAATGACAGAGCGGGGTTTATCGCATGCTGAGGCACATAGTGCGCAGAGGTCACCAACTTTCTGAGTCAATCACAAGACCTCCAAACTTCATGTGCCCTTCAGATTAGCTCAAGAACAGTGCGTAGAAAGCTTCATGGAATGGGTTTCTGAGGTCTGCACAGAGTCTTGACCTCAAGCCAAGCACACCTTTGGGAGGAATTAGAGCGGAGACTGCGAGCCAGGCCTTCTCGTCCAATATCAGTGTCTGACCTCACAAATGTGCTTCCGGAAGAATGTTCCACAATTCCAATACACACATTGCTAAACCTTGTGGAAGGCCTTCCCAGAAGATTTTAAGCTGTTATAGCTGCAGAGGGTGGGCCGACTTCATATTAAACCCTATGGATTAAGAATGGGATGTCACTCAAGTTCACATGTGTGTGAAGACAGACGATCAAATACTTTTGGCAATATATTGTACAGCTCTCAAACCAGTGGAAAAGGGGGCCTGTTCTTAACGGGTTTGATAGATCCTATGAACCAGTACCAGCTCTGGCACCAGCACTGGCTTTTTGTTGGTGGTAAAGAGGTAACACTGTTGTCACAATAAAAAAACAGCATTTAAACATTTCAACTTTATATATTCTTAAAAATGTAGTTCACTTTTTTGTACATCATGCAGGTTTCAATCTGTTTGAAGATATAAATGCATACTTTGAATGAAGGACCTTCAAAACTCTAGAACCTAAAAAAGGGTTAATAATAATAATAATATGATGTTCAGTGTATGTCACAAAGCTGTGACCCGGATGATTTCTCTTTATTACTTACATAGAAACCAATTAGTTCATATCATATGATTGCGAGGCCACATCAAAGTGCTTTCTAGTGCTTTCACTTCGTTTTTACATCATCAGTTACAGATCATACCGGCATGCTGAGGATCCTTGCACACATCACTATGACAGAGCATAATGAGCGCAGAGCACACTGCAGTTGCTGAAACCTGCCCAGACCTGATTTTGCTTTTATCTATGAAACGTTCCAGACACTGCAAAACAGCTGAACAAGGTGTCATAATGATGGAGCGACAACGTGTACTGATAAGAAACGGCTGTACTAACGTGCAGATCGACACATGCACAGCATACTGTACAGCATGACCTGCTGTTAAGTGAGGCAGTAGGTTTGTGTCTCTCTGTGGTTTGAGGCCCAGTTAAAGAATGACACACTTTCTCAGGATAGCGGCTCAGAGTCAGAGCGATGCTGCAGTGGCACCCTTCTCTCCGACTCACCCTATGAAAGGGATGATTCATGCCGCATTATTTATGTAAGTCCTGCCTGTGCTGATTTGTTTTTGCTGGCCGCATGACCAAGCTGTTAATAATCGGCTCAGAAGGGAAAAAGCATTGCTGATTAATCATGGTCATCTTTTGGACCATGTGGCCCATGTTAACCCTCCGAGGTCCTGAGTTCACCCAACTTTTCTTATGCTTTGTTTAAGGTTGGGTGGTATAACGGTAATAAGGAATGGTTTAGGGTTTAAGAAGGATGCTGGGGTTAGAAAATGATAATGGGGTTTAAAATGTGTTGTCAAATATTGGCTCCATGTCTGAACAGTCAAATAAACACATTCCAAGCATTTATATTTTGCTGATTGAATGTTCGGCTTTCACTCCAGCATCAGTCATTGGTCTCAGATGTCCTCTAAACATTTGCCAGTTTAGCCTCAGTTAGCTGGAATCAAGCCTGTACTGTGGTGTGGGGCATGTTTGGCCAGTTATCCAGACAGCAAGCATATATTACTCTGCTGTCTTGATAAGGTCGGCACCCTCCTGACTGTATGCCACTGCTGGTCCACCCTCGGACCACCCAGAGTATTGTCCTAGGTACAACGTCTAGCTAGATTTGAAGTGTTGTTGTTTAGATGGCGAGTGGAAAACGGGTGATGAAAAGTGGCATGTTGTTTAAGAGGCCACACAATGGGACAATGTTCCTCAACCCTGGTCCTGGAGGCACCCTGTCCTGCACATTTTAGTGCTTCCCCTCCTCTCAACACACCTGATTCAACCTATCAGCTCATTAACAAGCCCTCTCATAGATGCGGGGGGGCATTCGAGTTTGAGTATGAAGGCCTTGTTGTGAATACTTCAACCCTGCCCACTGCCCCAACTACTGGTGTGATGATTAGGGGAGCCATGGCATACGACTGTCGGTCACCCCTAGTAGCGAAAAGAGGGACACTAACAGCTCAGCTATATGTGCAGGATGTCCTCTGGTCACCTCTGTTGACTCTCATGGCAGGGCTTCCAACTGGCATTTTCAGCAGGATAATGCTTGCCCACACTCGGCAAAAGTTTCCCAAGAACGTCTCGATTTCATCACCAGATTCGTTGCCAATCGAGCCTTAATGGGACCAGCTGGGACAGCAGATTTCACAACCTATGAGCTTGCAGAATTTACAGGCCCAGCTGCTATATCTGTGTGCAAATGTGCTGCAGTATGCCATACAGAACCTATATGCCTCCATGCCCAACCGTATCTCATCTTGTATCCAGGTTAGAGGCAGCCCAACAGGGCACTAGAGCCTACTTCCAATTGTACAGTTTTCCCTAATAAACTTCTCCTTTCAATCACTTACATATATCATCATTACATTCACAAATATACAGTTTCATTGGATTCCAATAACTTTTTGGAACAACTGTTTTTGTTAGTAAGTATAATGTAATATAAACATCAATAGAAGGTCTGGATGTTGGTTAGTCAGATGGTGTTTAAAGGAGGTATTCTTCTTACTGCAGGCATCAGGTGCCACCCCACTCGAAACACAAGCAGCTTCCCATTAACTGTACAGTTCCCATGCACATCTACGGCATCCCCGGTGGATGCAGATAGGTGCATAACATGTTTTTAACAACATCCCCTGAGCACGTCACGGTACTCTGTAAGGCCTAATCCTGGGCCTTGGAAATGACTCACTTGGCAGTTCGCTGCTATTTGATGATCTAATGAGTTATCATTGCATGGTGATAAAAATCACTGATGACTCGGAGCTGCCAGAAAAACAAGTAGCGTTCGGCTCAGTTCCTAAAACACCACTTTGGGCTGTTCATCGATAGAAACTGCTGCAACAAGACCATCAATTTTCAACAGTGCCCATTTTTAATGGCCCATCTGTGATTTATTCTGGGCTGTAACAATGCCGTTCTCACGTTGGAGCTCTTCGTCAGCAGAAATGATTGGCTTTGGTCCAAAGGCTGTCATTTCCTAGTTAGAGGTTTATGAGCTCATTCATAAATAAAAATGGGTCAAATGAGGTTAAATGCTCATTTAAGACCATCACTGGTGCAGAAAGCCTTGCTGTATTTTGGAAACAAAGAAGGTGGAAGAGCCAGCAAAGTGAGTATACCTGCAGTGAGTATAATACGCATATATATTTTCTGTGTTGATAACTTTTGAACCACAAGAGATATTGCAAGTCTGATTGCGGCAATCGATTTCTGAGAACATTTTTTGATATGCTACATGACCACCTTCCCATTGGTTATTGCTGTGTGATGATTTGCATACTTAATTCTTTACAAAACTTAATTCTGTAAAATGAATTAGAATCAATACAGTGGAGTTTGAGAGTACATGCAGAAATCATACAGGATGTAGATTGCAAGACCTTTGTGACATTATTCGTCAGCTAATTCTGGCTGGTTCTGGCTTTCAACACTTAAGCATCTTTCCAATGTTGTGCAACATCTTGCATCACGTTCTGATGTACAGTGCAATCTGTATGTCATTTTCCAAATACATACAGACTCTAGTACATCAGATTGGAACTGTGGGCCATTGAACCAGGGATTCCACCAAGGACAACACACATTCGGAGATCATGGTGCTACACTCATTGTTAATTTTTCTCCCAATTTAGTCATTTTCTATTGTACCCAATGGCTGAGCTCTCTCCATGTGACGCTGGATTGACGAACCAGATGCTCGCGGAGGTAAGATGTAACAAGAGTTTAATGCGGGGTCGTGAGTGAGTCGATTCAGAGTCAGCAAAAAAACAGAATGGCAAAACCAGAGCGACCAAAACAGACATGGGCAAGACAAGGCGTAAATCCAGATACAGGACAATCAGAAACCAGGCGCTCAAACAAGAGGGAGAGGCAAAAGACAAAAACCACAGGGCAGAACAGGGTCATACACAAGAATGCAGATAAACAGATAACAATGGGGCTTAGTAATCAACGCTAGGGTCGGCAAAACTTTGCAAAGTGTTATTGACAAGGGCAGGTATATATACACAACAAGTAAATAGAAGACAGGTGATGTTAATCTGAAGTCTGGTGAAGGAGACCGTGGAAGCTGTTCCTGATTGGTGGAGATAGCATTCGCGGTGTTGTAGTCAAGGAGCGGGGAATCATGGGGAGTGTAATTCCTGGACTCGGCGGAGGCAGAGGAAGAGTCCCTACGCGTAACACTCCATCACTTGATGCTTTGAAGGCTAGCATATGCTTCCTCTGAGATGTGGGATAATCTTCCGCTAATGCAATCATTGGAGAGCTTAACATGCATGGAGAATGCCAATCAGAGACATTATAAGGAGGAAGAGACGGTATAAATAAATAAATGGAGCTACTCAGCTTGCTGGTAAAGTCCCAAGTGGGAAAGCCCTCTTTCTCTCTTGGCATGTACTGCAGCTATAGCAAACTAAATAAACACTTTTTTGAGTTATTTGAGATAAAGGCTACATAATGTTTATGCACCTTTTGTGGGACTTTACCGGTGATTTCAAATACAGTATGTTTTTGAAACGTTAATGCAGCTTTTAGTTTGGGGTTTATTGATATCTCTCCATTAAAAGGAATTGGGACATGGTCTGGTGTAATTGGAAATAACTGCCTGGGAGCATTGCCAAGATGACCACTGAATGGACTGGCTTTAACACCACTGTGCTAAACTGTAATAGTCTCTGTGTGGGCTCATATTTCAGTTCCTCAGTCTCATACGCACATAACTTACATAAGTTTCATACTTATATATATTCACACTCACTAAGCACTTTTTAGGAATACCTCTCTCACTGTCCATTTCATCAGCTCCGCTTTAAATATAGATGCCCTATATAGTTCTACAATTGCAGACTGTGCTTGGTGATGGTGTATATGCTGTATATGCTCACTAGCAAAGTGCCTGAAGTGGTGTAATCCCTGTGCATGTCATGAAATAACTATGTTCAATACAGAAACCTCACAGCTGGCTTTGTGAATGTAGTTCTTTATGCATCGCAAACCAATAGCATAATACTAACATCTGCTAGCATCCCTGTTTTGTTAGCTAGAAATGATATATGTTCAAACTTCATGGCATGTAAACACCATTTATGTTCAGCATTTTAAACATGGAGATTTAAGACAAAGAAAACAGATCTCTGAAAATTATTGGAGGAGTCTGTTAGCCTGTTATATGCTGCACTGCTCAGCCTACTCTAATGAGGGTAGAGAATAGTCCAGTTGCAGAGAATACACAATGTAGACCTGTTTTAGAGGGTCTGTTAACAGCACCCAGCAATGCAACATTATTTAAATAAAAGTCTTTTAGGGAAATTAGTGTTGGGAAAATACTAGACAGTGCAAGAATTGAGCAATAAAACTTGGAGCGAGTGTGTTATCAAAAACTCTTTTCTCTTTGACCCAACAGCCATGCCTGCAGACATTCAGCGAGCAGTGATGCCCTCCATGAGTCATCCTGTTAGTGCCAGCACCATTGGCAGACTGTCTCTTATACACATCTNTAGAGGGTCTGTTAACAGCACCCAGCAATGCAACATTATTTAAATAAAAGTCTTTTAGGGAAATTAGTGTTTGGAAAATACTAGACAGTGCAAGAATTGAGCAATAAAACTTGGAGCGAGTGTGTTATCAAAAACTCTTTTCTCTTTCAATTGTGACACAATAACAAATGGCCAATCGGAACAGAGGCACAGTCTTACATCTTAAAGGCGCAGTAATTAAAAACAGCATGTTCAGTTCTAAAGAGAGTTTTAAAAATGGTTGTGTAAAAACTAATTATGACTGTTTTTGGTGCATAAATACCACATAAACATCATAAGCAAACCTCAGGGGAAAAATACAACACAAGAAAAATGCAGGATATGGGCTCTTTAAATCTAGTATTTCATTCTAGTCCTCACATATTTAACAGCTATCCGTTTTTCTAGGTTTTGCGTCTTTGAGCCTTCTCAGGCCTTGTGATCTGTGGCCCCATGAGGCCCGTGCCACTTTAGAGTCCATTGGGCAACCCATTTCTGCATGTTGTTCATTTTACACTCATTGTCAAAAGCATAGCTGCACCCAGAAGGAAGTGTGGGATTGCAGTGCTATTGGGAAGGAAGATAAAGGTCACCAGGAACAATAAATGATGATACATTTAGACTGATATGGGCAATATTTATTGAGCTTCACATACAGAAGTAGTGTCTCTCAGTTTGGCGTCGGGCCGCCATGTTTGCTAATCCGACATGCCAGACGTCTCAGCATGGAGTTGTAGAGGTTCCTAATGGTGTCCTGTGATAATCCATCCCATGCAGCTTGAACATTCTCACACAGTTCCTGCAGATGTTGCGGTAGGAGTGGAGATGGAGTGACCCCAGGCCTTCTGGACATATAATGCATGACGGCTAACCGTTCATCTTGGTGCTGACCACGGTGCCTCCACCAAGACAAAAGCGGGACTCGTCACTGAAGATGACCTGCTGTCATTCTGAGTAACTCCATGACAGTCCGGCACGACACCTTGCAGTCTTTGGCGACATCACTGAAAGTGATTCATGAGATGCTGAAAATGCAACCAACAGGGTGAACACATTATATGAAGGGTGCCCAATCCTGGTCCTGGAGATCTACCACCCTGGAGATCCAACACACCTAGCTCTAATATTCATATGTTCCTGAAGGCCTTCAATTACCTGGATCAGGTGTGTTAGATGAAGGGTTGAGCTACACGGGTAGATCTGCAGAGCCAGAGCTGATGAGCTTTCAGTTTTTCATGTTTCCTGATGCTGAAAAATGTATAACTAAATAATCAATGCTACATATGTGCTGTAAAAACAGATCAGATAAATACGCAGTGTGAATGTAGAGTTTCAGAATGAGGTCAGAATCGTACTCCACCCCCCGACACCCCGCCTGCTCCCCCATGTGTGTGTGCCTGTGAGTGCAACCCTGATTCTCTCTCAGTGCTGCGGACTTTACTCCACCCTGCAATTTGCAACCCAAAATCTCTTTTTCCTCTTTTCACTCTTAATCTCCCGCTCATGCACACGCTTACACACTGAGACCCATGAGACCCAACATTCACATGAAAAAGCCCTGCACGGCCATTCACTGGTGATAAAGAACAATGTGCATAGCTGGCATTTAACAGAAGCAGAAGCTGCATGTGATATGACCCACGTGTCATCACAGAGCTTCTCAGCAACTTCAAAAAAAACGCTGTATGTGTTAACAGTAAACAGCTGTGGTGTCTATTAAGCATGTGACCTGTCCAAGTGTGTGTGTGTGTGTGTATCTCTGTCAGTGTCAGTGAGCCCCTGTCAGGTTTCTCAATGTGGCATTGACCAGCAGTTTTGAGTGTGGACTGAATGCGCTGCTGACCCGTCCATCATCAGCCACTAAACAAACATGAAACTGGAATTTTGTTTGTTTTGTTTTGTAATCACCTCTTAGCTATTACACTACAAAACAAGATTTGCACACTCATCATCAAAATAATAGCTACACAAATAGTTGCACCCAGAAGAAATCAACCGACAGGAATGAAACTTGGTGGGTAGGTTTGACAACACGAGACATGCAAATAATTCAAGTTTCATACTTGTGACGTAAGTAAGGATGGGCCTTATCGCTGTACCTGACTGACCCAACAGCCATGACTGCAGACATTCAGCGAGCAGTGATGCCCTCCATGAGTCATCCTGTTAGTGCCAGCACCATTGGCAGACTGTTGCACCATGCAGGACTGACTGTTACAACGACTGTCCTTAACACCACGTCAGTATCACCAAAGACTGCAATGGTGTCGTGCCAGACTGTCATGGAGTGACTCAGAATGGCAGCAGGTCATCTTCGGTGACGAGTCCCACTTTTGTCTCGGTGGAGATGACCAACGAATCTGTGTGTCGAGGCACCGTGGTCAGCACCAAGATGAACAGATTGTTGTCACGCGTCACATGTCAAGAAGGCCTGGTGTCACTCCACCTCCACCCCTACCGCACCATCTGCATGAACTTTATGAGAATATTCAAGCTCCATGCCGAGATGTCTGGCATGTTATGTTAGCAAACATGGCGACTTTGTGGATGCTGAGTACTTTTTCACTCGTCTTGATAAACTGGGCCCAGACGTAGCAGAATGCGTCTGCAGGATTGATGCCCACTAAATTAAATGTAGCTCTGTATCCACTATCCACCTACTTAGCTGGAACGTAAACTGAAACCCTTGTTTTAAGACACCTGTATTTACACTGCTTTGTATACTACTGGACAGTCCCAGACAGTTCTAGATAGTTCTAAAAAATCCCGAAAGGTCTAGAAAATTCCAGACAGTTGTCACGCTTCCGGGTCTTCCCGGCTCCTTCACTCTCCCGGCCTCAACTTCCCAGAGGGCTTCGCTCGATGACGTCACATCCACGTGTTCCTGGTCGACCACTCAGCTCCGCTCCAGGTCGCCGGAGTTCTGAACCCAGCTGATGTCAATTTGCTTCTGTATTTAAGCCCCACATTCACATTGCCTCGTTGCGAAGTTTTGCCAACATTGTTGCACTACTGAGCGTTTCTTACCTGTGTTTCTGATCTCTGGTTTTGACTCTGGTTATTGGCTCCATTGGTTACTGGCTTTCGATCTCCGTTTCGTTTCACTGTTTATCCTCTCACTTACCCCTTCTAACTTGTCTGCCTCGCTGCTTGTCTCTTCTGGTTCTGACCTCTGCCTGTCCCTGACTCTGATTTACGCCGCTCCCTGTTTTATGTTTGGTCGTGTGTTGTTGCTTTGTACGACTGCCTTATTGTTCAATAAAGCCAACCTGACTTTTAGCTCTGCTCATGTCGGTTCGAGGTCTTTTTGTCTGACAACAGTTCTATTCACTTCTCAAGAGTTCTAACAGTTCCAGAGGCTACTTCAAGTCTACTCGGCACTGAATGCGTCACAAATGTTCTGGAGAACAGAACTTTTCAAAGCATCATTGTTCTGGCCACAACAGCAAAGTTTATGGGGACCAGTAGCATTTTCTGTACAGGCCTAAGAAATTAAGAAAATGTACTAAATAATAATAAAAAAACACTTCCAGGAACAAGGACAAAATCAAACACTGTAAAATAGAGTTATTGCAGCTTCCTTTCTTTCATTCCTTTCAGGAGACTTGCTTTAAGATTGCGCTAAGAAATCTGCCAGGATATTTTTTCAGACTTACAAAGTTCAGTCTTAGAAGTTGGTTTGGGCTTTCTGCTTCTCAGGATCCAAGCAACTCAAACACATTCAATGATGTTGAGGTCTGGACTCTGGGGTGGTCAGTCCATTGCTCTGAGAACCCCAGCAGATAATCACACGCCAATGAAAACATAGTTTTGTATATTTTATTTAAGTTCTGTTAATGAACCTCCTCCCCCAAATCGTACACACTGTTTGTACAGTGATGTAGTGATGTACTTTTTATTTATGCAAAAATGACAGATATAGTTGTGTACTTGTTATTCTTAGCAGTGTGCAACCCCAATTAAATCTCTGGGGCTTACCTGGCAACCCCATTCTAAAAGTTCCAGCTACAGCCCTCCCACGTCTCTCGCTTTGCCCACTTCTCCCTCTCTTTCTCTCTCTCTCTCTCTCTCTCTCTCTCTGCTAACTTTCTTTCTTTCACTCCTCTTTTCTCTCTCTCTCTGTGCTATCTGAGGTAAGTGGGTCAGAAAGCTGCCCACATGCTGCTGGACTGTACTGCTTTACTCCTGGCACCGAGCCTCCGCAGCCTTGTTTACTTCTCTGAGCGTGTTCCGGTGGGTCAGCACAACTTCATCCGTGGAATAGCAGAGGTAGTGCAATGCCTGTTCTCTGCACCAGCCGTATCACTGTGACCTAGTGCCACTTCCTCTGTCATTAACCCCTTAAACTGCAGGCTGATTATTCAGATATTAAGCCTTATTATGTAACTACTATAAAACTAGTTATGTAAGAGAGAAAGGGATTGAAGTGTAAGTGGTCAATTCAGTTAGCCAAGCTTGTTCATCTGCCTACACACACTTCCTTAATTTCTGTGGTGGACTGTAATGTAATACACTATACTTACCAGTTTTCCAGAATTTCCGCATCATTTTAGTGGGAAACGCGGTGCAGCTTGGTTCCCACTTCCTGCTAGTCTGTGGTTGCTATGGGAGGAATGAGTGATGAATAAACGACACATAGAGGAGTGTGGGTCAGCATGTCTGTGGAGTTTGGGGATCTGCCCCGAGTGAGTACATGCAGCTTGGTGGCTGTAGGCTAATAGAAACAATAGGGTTTAAAAGGGTGTGAAACTGAATGGGAGTCTACGGGAGGAAAGAGGGATGGAAAAAAAAGACAAACACACAAGTGGGGGTCGAACCAACATTGAATTCATGCGGAGGGATCTGTGCTGAGATGGTGTATTAGAAATGGTGTCTCAGGGTCAAGCAGAAGTACAGTAGATGGGCATGCATTTTTCCATCCCATTTATTCTTGAAGGGAAAACATTCCAGAAAATTCCATCACAACACAGGAAATGTGCATTCGATGAATAGGCTGTATGCAAGCATAAAATTCCTGACCAGATCTAGAAAAGTTCCAGAATATTCCAGACACTTCTATAAACTTCTCAAGAGTTCTCACAGTTCCAGAGGCTACTTCAATGCGGCACTGAATGCATCACAGATGTTCTGGAGAAAAGAAATGTTTAAGGCATCATTGTCCTGACACAACAGCAAAGTTTATGGGAAAAAATTCCAGAAAATTCTGTCGTCAGAAAAATGTGCATTTGATGAAAAGGCTGTATATAAGCACACCATTAGGCGAGTCACAACATCACATGACCTTGGTAAACTAATGAAATGCAAGGCAAGTCTTTCTACACGGGTGTGAACCAATGGCATGCATACTATTGTTTGCAAGTGAACATTTTAAATAGTTAAATGAAAAGAGGACTAATAGGTGTCTGTCCAGGTACTGGTCCGGACAGAGGACTGGGAGTTGAAAAACAGGACTGTCCGGCCTAAAACCGGACGTGTGGCCACCTTAGCTTGTATAAATAACTTTTCAAGAACATTTTACATTTTTGTTGTATGATAATTAACGTAATATGACAACTTTCACTTTATAAGTACATTTTGGTCATCATAAGTATAACTATCCCCGGGCAGTTCTCACAAGCTTTCAGAGCATAGAAAAGGCTGGATGCTGAAGACACCAGAGCCAGATTGTCAGAATGTCTCACAATACTTTTACTTTTAATACTTTCAGCCAGTACATTCATGCTTTTACCTCAAGTAAACATATAAACAGAGCATTTCTACTTGAATCTGAGTAATATTTTACTAAAAGTGCCTCCACTTTCACTGGATTTGTTTTCTTTGACTGCTTAATTTTCCAGCTTTATTTTCTTCCTTGATTTTTTATTATTAGAAGAAGAACCAGAGAGAGAGAGAGAGAGAGAGAAGTGGTGGGCGAAACGAGGGAGTCAGGATGGTGTGTAAACTCCAAAGGTGAGGAGGTCACCGAGGTAAACAGCCTGTTCTTGGCTGAGTAATAGCTGAGAAGCGATTTCACAATATGCCCCATAAAAACACAAGAACAGTACATTGTCTTCTCAGCTCCAGAGAGGGAGTCAGGCCACTGGTGCAGTCTTGTTCCAGAGGGAAGAGTGGTTTACACTGCAAGCCAAGAGTCCAGTCATTGGTTAGCAACTGTAACTATGCCCAGGCAGGTCTGACAAGCTTTCAGGGTGAAGGAAAATGCTCATGAGTTTAGATGAGTTTAGATAGGAAGTGATTTTTGTAGACATTTTTAGAAGGAATGTTAACACCTTACTTTCGATGCACTTAAAAGGAAGTATAGTCCAATTATAAAACCTTTCACACACACACACACGCACACACACACACACACACACACACACACACACACACTCTCTCTCTCTCTCTCTCTCATTGTGGGAAAGAGCACAGTTCTGCTTTTTGGGTTCATTTTACTTACTTTTTAAACATACTAATGCAAATCTATTAACTGTTGCTGTTTATCATATAATGCTTTGCTTAGGCTACTGCTTATTAACTAGCTTTAATGCTAGTTAAAGCTAGTTAAAGCTAGTTAAAGCAGCACTGTGTAATATTTTTGTTTTGTTAAAACTATAAGAAGCAATGTTACTTAGACTTAGACTTAGACAAACGTTGTCATTCAATATACAAGTGTATGCAATGAAATTTTTTCCAAGCGATTTTGGACCATTTCTGCTGGCTTTTTTACACAGTATAAACTGCAGCTGCTGTGTTCAAATGATGCATAAAAATAAAAATCGACAAAAATGTAGATACATGTTTTTCTTTGGACAGCGGCATAAACAGCAGCACAGAGTTAAAATATAGAGTATATGAAATTACATGAAATATACATAATATATAGTTGCTCTTACTGGGTATGGGGAAAAAATAGCACTAAAATATGGCCCAGGCTGTGAGTCAGCCTGACATAATCATTGAAAAGTCAGAGTTCGGAAAATTAGGTTTGAAATACAAAATGAACATTATAAAGTGGATGGTTCCGGTCCTATGGCTGCTCACCACCTCAAAACAACTGAACTCTGTATTTCTGCCATGTCACAGAAAATCCTTGTGCTGGTAATATAATAATCTTTTGCTGTAATGCTGCTCGCATTAAAGTAATGTTAAAGTGCTTACTAGAAGGTCACTTGTATGACTTACATGGTTCAGGTGTCTGTGTTTCAGTCAGAAGTAGCGTCAAATTTAGGCTGAATCTCGGCTTCATGCTCCATTCCATTAATAGTATGCTATGTGTGTTTTCTAATTCTTCCTTCCACAGTCACATAGTGCACTACTGGTCGGGCATGGCTGTCACAGAATACAAATGGATTCATTGTAGCTATTCTGTGCACTGTTGGAATTTAGGAGTCAGTATTTCTTTAGTGCTCTATGTAAGAAACTGGGAGTCATTTGAGATTCAGTCCCAAAATAGACTTATAAAGTGAAGGGCTCCATATTACATATGTATTATCATATGTTAATTATTATACGACAAAAAGTTGTTCTTGAAATGACTGCGGTGCACAGTGATGGGCAACTGAATGCTTTTCTCCTCATTCAGCAGTCCATGGTTTCCAGCAATGATACCACCTAAAGGAACTGTATTTCTTGGCAGAATACTTCTTTTTCTTGATTATTGTTAATAATAACTTAAATTTGTATTATTTATCACTGGTGAGGGGGTTTTAGGAACACCCCATGATGAAATGTCACTTGTGGCTTTATGCCTTGTCATGCCGATGAAGATGTGATGACAGTAGTAGATAATTTCGTCTACTACTTGAGTTCTCTTTGATTACTCTTTCAATTGCTAGCAAAAGTCAGATCTGATCATCAGATCAGATATGTTTTTTTTTCACATCAAGTGGGAGATTATTACTATGGTTAAAGTATAGATGGGAGTAGGATATAAATATGTTAGCTGCAGATTCTGAACATATACGGACTGAATTCTACTGAATTAGTTTAAACTGTAGTCCTACAATAAAAAGGATACAAATATTATATTATATTATATTATATTATATTATATTATATTATATTATATTATATTGGGAATCTTGGTTCAGAACCCTCAGGACCTTTGTCGTTCAGAAAAACCCTAATCATTTCTAGGAACGCAAAAGATGCCTGTAAATTTTATTTACACCTTTTATTCTACAGATTTGTGCTTGCATTTTAAACTCTGCAAGGATCCCAACACTTTTATTGTTCTGTTGTTAGGACTTCAAGAGCTGAAGAGAAGTACTAATACATTAGATTAACATTAGATCAGCACAACAGCAAAATGACAGAGAAATCAACCAGTCACGGTTTGATTTCCAATATGTAAAACCAATCTGGTGAGAAGCTCTCGATACATCACTCACTATGAATATGAGCAGCAGCCTATTCAGTAGGTTGTTAGAGTCACACTGAAACTGCAGCTAGGTCAAATATAAGCTAGTATGTCTGTCACAAGCGTAACGTAAAACAGAATGTCTTTTAGAAGCTTCAGATGTCTGTGTTTAATCTAGAACTGCCTTATTTTCTTATCTCACCTTAAATGCTGCAGGATTTATATTCTGATACTATATAATGTTTCATTCCACCTTAAATGCTGCAGCACTTACATTCTGATGCCAACAATATTTCTGTTCCACCTTAAATGCTGCAGCAGTTACATTCCGGTGCTATCACATTTTCCAATCCACCTTAAATGTTGGAGCAGTTACATTCCGGTGCTATCACATTTTCCAATCCACCTTAAATGCTGGAGCAGTTACACTACGGTGCTATCACATTTTCCGATCCACCTTAAATACTGGAGCAGTTACATTCTGCCACTTATATTTATTTCCGAATGCGCTTTTCCGTGGGCACACATGATTTTGTTTGTGTCGGTTCTCATGGCATGCGAGAACCCATTTACCACCAAGCAGGGAATTTGCCAACCCTGTTGGCAACATGCAACATAGCTCTTCCTCATATTTTGATCATCATAACTTCAGAAACAATTTACTACTACACCAGCAGTAAACCTCCAAAGCCTCTGTTTGTTTGTGGACTTGTCATTATCAGTACAAAGGAAAGGAATAAACAAGTTTTTAAACATGTGTAATTTGTTCAGACTAGTTTAGGATCGTTATTTTGCGGTTGGATAAACAGAAATATTAAAATGTTATTTTTCTGCTCGGAGCAAAGCGAG
Source organism: Semaprochilodus insignis (assembly GCA_034552555.1). Lineage (NCBI taxonomy): Eukaryota > Metazoa > Chordata > Actinopteri > Characiformes > Prochilodontidae > Semaprochilodus > Semaprochilodus insignis. Next base: position 6,814,449 of record CM067481.1, read on the forward strand.
TGATTTTGTATTCCGTTTCTGAGTCCTGCTCAAGACCAACTTCAACTCAAGCGAGGATCGTTCATTATTTATCACATAGGCCTGTGAGCACTGGCCTCATACATGTTTTAGGTCCACTTCGTGTCTTTCAGAATTTTAAAGGGTCAGTGGGGAAGAACTCTACTCAAATGGTGTATAGGTTGTGTTAAAGTCACAACATAACAGCTTTGTCTGTCTTAATTTGTTGGCATGAGGGCAGCGTTATTATGGTTTGATGAATTTCAGTCCTATTTCTAGTTCTTTAAAGGAACAGTTTGACAAAAAAGTAAAGCTTTATGTTTTAAGCTTTATGATTGACCGTACATCAGATGTAGTCAATCTTTATACAGTGCTTGCATCCAGTGGCAACTCTAGAGTCTGTTGGGGCCCTAGACAAAAATTGGGGTGGGGTCCCTCCAACCAGTAAGCTTCATCATTATGTAAACATAAATAATCTGACACCAACAAAAAAAAACAAAAACTGTAAAATGTGTAGTAGTGTTTAATTTTAGTAGTGCACATTACTGTTACTAAATTTGAATATAAACAACATTAAAAAATATGTCATTCAAAAATATAAATATACCCTCATGGTCCCCCAAACAGTTGCCTGCCTTGCCTGATGGCAAGCAGCACATCTGCTCGCACCTCTAAAGGTTGCTACCTTAGTTTTACAGCTAGGAGGCTAGTGAAGGTTTATACCCTGTCGATTAGCAAGCCGCTAAAATATTGTGGTACTATCATCAGACTTGGGTCTTTGGGCCACTTGGGAAATTGGAGAGAAGCACATACACTCCCAGAATGCTGTGCACCTCTCCGCTGCAGTAATCTAGTTTTAAATGGTGTTAGATGTTGATCAAAGTGTTGGGCTAGTGAGTAGAAAATGAATGGAGCACTAGGAGTCTTGCCCAGGGACTCAAAGTAGCTCAAAGTACTTGATGCAGGGTTACACTGCTTCTGCTAAAACATGGGTTGGCAACTCAAATAGTACAAAGAGTTATATTGTCCTGTTCAACCAAAATCAAACCACTTTGGGAGCTACAACATTTTTGGGGCGTGTAACTTATTCCTTGTATGTGTATAGTTGCTTCCTATTGACTAGCCTCTCAATCAAATGTTCCATTCCACCGTACATACTTCCATTTTTTTTGAAAAGTGGTTATTGAACCTTGATCCGCTGCTTGGAGAGCCGCAGTTTTAACCAGTACACTTCACCAACTGCGCCATTTTAGCTACTGAGCAAACTTTTGTACATACGGATAGCCATGTTATAACTATTCCAGAGGCCACATGAGGAAGTCCCTCTGAGATTATTCACCAGCTTAATTGACTTGCCGTTGTTGAAAGCCCGTGTGTTGGCATTCTGGTGCCTTTCGTTACTTGTGAACTACATTAGCCCAGCAGCTCCAGTGCAAACGTGCGTTGGTGGATACAAATATTTTATTTATTTGGGTTAAAAGAGAATTCCATTAATTGTTCTAAGTTTCCGCATATGTAAATAGCTATAGTGTAAAGAAAGTCATTTAGAGCAGTTTGATGTGAAATGCACAATCCTAGAGGAACATACTGTCAGAATGTACTGATGGGAACCAGATATCCCAAGCCTTGAATTCCTTTAAAAGCTCTCTTGCTGTAAGTTATTATACGACATGGTTCAGAATATCACCGCTGTCCAGTGAAAAACATTTTTTGTTGATTTTTACTTTTATGCATCATTTGAACACAGCAGCTGCTGTTTACACTGTGTGAACATTCCATGATGAATGGACCAACAGAAATGGTCCAAAATTGCTTGGAAATAAGTCCGGTTCCATTGACTTACATTAAAATGAAATTAGGTTTCTGCCCTCTTCTGTAAAGTAGCCAGTTTTAGGTGATAAATAGAATTGCTGTATTTGTGCTGTAGACACTGGCTGTATTCAAAATGGCACACCACTATACTACAGTAGTATGTACTGCATACTGTATACGCCCCCTGTGTGTAGTATACAGTACAGTAACAAGTTCTGACCTACGGTGTAGTATACTAATACAGTCACATGACCAGTTACCTCACATTTACCTCAGAGCTGTTATTACTGTATCCACTGTTTAGAGCTAGCTGCTGCTAACGCTGCTCAGTTCACCTGAAATACGCTGAGCCTAGCTGTTAGCTACCCTCCACTATTTCACTCTAAAACTGGACCTCTAAAACGAGTTCATCTTTTATTAATCTTTAGACCTGAGCATTTTAACTTTCTGAGGCTCATTCTGATGAACACATACCCCACTACAATCACTACACCCACATTTATACTGGGAGCTCGCTGCGTTTTACTCCCCAGGTCCCCCGTATTCTAGAACATCTGACTGGAGTAGAACATCATCCGGGTATCTTCAGTACACTACAGATCTTCAGTTTGGTCACATACTACATACTATGTACTATGTAATACTTTTAGGCAGATTTAGTACATGAGTAGCATGTAGAATGTAATTTCGAATACAGCCATAACCACCCCTGGTTCTCATCACCAACACCCTATAAGCATTGTTGCACGTCAAAGAACCCTGAATGTTTTTGTTTAATGCCCAGTCACTGAATTATGCAGAGGTCTAGATTAATCTGTGGAAAATAGTATAAATTTGACTTTTAAATTTGACTTTAAACTGCCTGAGCTTTGTCACATATGCTTTGGGTTATGTTGAGGTGTTTTAGTAAAATGAGATTCAGCCTCAAGGCATGTGACAGGCTTTCTCCCATTGTTTATCCCTCTGTTTTACTCCAGTCGCACCGTGTTGTCCCCCTTTCACCTCATTTCACCTCATTTTGCTGTTTCAGCATGACTCAAAACTAAGTGGCAAAAGTAGCATTTGAAATGCAAGAGATTTCAGTTCCAGTCACGTGTGGGTTGCTGAGCAGTGGGTGGCCCAATGAGTAAAACGCAGCCTTGTTCCTGCTTGAGGAGTTCAGTATACAGTGTTCGTGTGTGTGTGGGTGTGTACTTGCGTGCACCTTATTTTAACCCACAGATGGCTCCAAAATATGAAGTTTTGGACTTTGGATTGCTGGCTGTGAAAGCAAGGCACCTGCTCTTTCTCAGCCTCTTCATCAGCTTCTCAAAAACCCCTCCTGCGTGTGCGGCCTGTTTAACCAAACCAAGTGAAAAAGGACTGAACCAAAGTGTGCAGCTCTGTATTTACTGTTTATTTGCAGAATTTAGCAAGAAGAAAACTATAGAAACTGTGCACTAAATTGAAAATATGCAGGAAAGTGTATATGTATGTTTTGTTTAAATGTGTTTTCTGCACTCTAAGAAATGTAAAAAGAAATGTCAGTGTAATCTTGTTGAGTAAAACTCAACATCTGTCCCATCGACTCTTGGTATCATCTATTTGCACATTGTTTTACTTTTTCACTCACCGTCTTTGTGTTGTCTTTCCCACTGGCCTGTCTTCTTCCATTGAGTGTGCTACTTTATATTCCACCATTAACTGCCACATTGCTGTTGACTGTAAGTGCAAGTTACCATGCACCCTACTGCTGTAATTCTATGACAGCTCAGTACAGCTCTCTACTTTAATTACTAACTACAATAATCTGAATATAAGTAATACATAAAAATGATCAGTCCCGTTATTTAAAACTCATGTATGATTTATTTGAATTCATTTAGTGCATATTATTCAAGAGAGGATCTTAAAAGCTACTTAACACAGCTGCATGGAACCACTTGGCGTTTTTAATTAAATCCAACATTTCATTTTTGGGTAATACATAAAAATAACCCGGCCGGTTAATTAGAATGTAGTCAAATCACTTTAGTGTGACTTGAATTTGTTGAGTATGCTTTACTCATTCAAATATCCGAAAAGCTACTTAATACAGTTGTGTTGGACCGGTTGATTGGTTGACATAACATTTCCTTTTTTTTAGCGTGTGTACAGCGTGTGTTACTTTAATTTCACTTAGACAATCGCAGGGTGGCAGGGTGGTGCAGTGTGTAGCACAGTCGCCTCATAGCAAGAAGAGCCATTCAATTCCCAACTGGGGTGTTCGGGGTCCTTTCTGTGTGGGGTTTGCACGTGCTCTCTGTGTCTGTGTTTCCTCCAAAGACATGCAGTCAGGTGAATCGGAGATGCTAATTTCCCCCTAAGTGAATGCGCATGTCTGTGTGCTGCCCTGTGATGGACTGATGGCCTGTCCAGGGTGTTTCCTTCTGCCCAGTGAGCGCCGGCATAGACTTTGTTGGTTTAGAAGATGAGTGAGTGAGAGAACTGACAAAGCAGCTAATTTGACCATAGATATACAAACCTACTTACTGCATATGACTTCCCATTTAGCCTACAGCAGCTTAGCCCCATCTATTCGTGTTGAAGTTATAAGGAGCATTTCAGCCTGGACTGCTTTCTGAATGTGGCACAATACAGGATGAGAGAAGTCTTGTATGTCCAACATTTTACAGGGGAAGGAAAAAACATTTGTAACATGAATTTATTCCAAGTTTAGACCATTTATATGATACTTACCACAGTCTAAGACCAGCCGACATCTTCAACTAATAAAAAAAAAAAAAAAAAGAGAGATTTTTGACAGTGACTTTATATTAAAAGTGCCATAGAATGGAATACTGTTTATCATAGTTCGATAAATGGAATGAATATACCATGCACCTAAAACACTGTTGTTCCTCATTTATGAAAGAGGACTTTAAAATGGGCCTAAACTGTGACCTAACAGTCTCGAATCATTAATATCTCCGCCCCCAAAACAGCAAAGAAAATGGAGGACTGTATGCTGAGCAGCTGATGTTGGCACTTTTCATACATTCCCCAATTATAGAACCTACCTGTCAGCAGGCATTGGTGATATTCACCTGTAAACGAGGCAAAAATTGGCTTCCTTTTTGCCAGCTTCTCAATCGAATGTTCTGTTCCACCTTAAATGCTCCAGCTTGCACAGGGACCAGAATGTACAGGGGTTGGACAATGAAACTGAAACACCTGTCATTTTAGTGTGGGAGGTTTCATGGCTAAATTGGACCAGCCTGGTGGCCAATCTTCATTAATTGCACATTGCACCAGTAAGAGCAGAGTGTGAAGGTTCAATTAGCAGGTAAGAGCACAGTTTTGCTCAAAATATTGCAATGCACACAACATTATGGGTGACATACCAGAGTTCAAAAGAGGACAAATTGTTGGTGCACGTCTTGCTGGTGCATCTGTGACCAAGACAGCAAGTCTTTGTGATGTATCAAGAGCCACGGTATCCAGGGTAATGTCAGCATACCACCAAGAAGGACGTTTTCCTCCATCAGCATCACGTAGTGACCTGGCCACTATCCTGCAAGAAGAATGGCTTAAAATCCCTCTGACCACTGTGCAGGACTTGTATATGTCATTCCCAAGACGAACTGACGCTGTATTGGCTGCAAAAGGAGGCTCTACACCATACTAATAAATGATTGTGGTCTAAAACCAGGTGTTTCAGTTTCATTGTCCAACCCCTGTAACTGTGGCACCATTTATGGTGGAACGGACAATTTGCAAAACAAGCTGGTGAATAGGAAGCCAAACTTCAGCTTCCACATCTTTAACACGATCCTGGAGAACTTCAAGTCAAACGTGTCAGCTTGCTCTGCACATGCACGGCCACAAAACAGCATGTTTCATTCTAAGGGATAGATAGAGGTTAATAATGGCTTTCTTATTATAAGGCATCATAAGCCTCATAAGCAGACTTCCAGGGATGAAATATAAGAAGCGTGTTGGCTATGGGCCCTTTTTATGACCTTTGAACAAGAAAGTGGGTGACCAAGCCCCCCTGTCCAAATCGTTGGTTCGGATACCACTACTTCACTGCGGCTGTCAAGCCTTCAGTTACTCAAACTTCCGTTCAGGCCTAATGATCCCTTTATCCTGGGAACAAACTGGCAGTTTCTGAATCAGGAATTATTACAGCCAGCGAACACGCTCCTCTGTGCTCCTCTGTGCTTCAGAAGTGGTGAAACAAATGGTAACGAATAATGAGGCCTCAGTCGGATCACAAGGTGCTCATCAGTCTTTACGTCATCGCTCAGAGAGGTCTTTTGTCTGTGTCTCTGCCTGCTTTGTACACACTGAGGTAGGCTTGTATTCCTGTCTTTGTGGGGTATTGTTCCATTGCCTTCTCTGTTACTGTAGATAAATGCTAAACACAGGAACAGACTTATAAACATTATGTTACACTTAACATTTTAAAGACCCAGGACCCGACGTTTTACTCCGGTTTGCATTGTAGTCCATGTAGTTCCTGAATAATAAGTCTTAGGATGCAATAAGCCTTTATGATATTTAAAGCATTTAAAGGCAGCCACCTTGAAGAGGCCTGCACCAAAGGACCTAAGAGTACGAGGAGGAGTGTACGGAGGAGTATAGGGGAGAAGGAGGTCAGTTATATAAGGGGGGCGCTAGACCATTCAGGGCCTTAAACCTCCAGAGAAGGACCTTGGCCTGGATACGTAAAGAAATGGGTAACCAGTGAAACTGATAGACAACCAGACTGATGTGAGCAGTGTGCTGGGATACCAGTGAAGGAGGAGTACCGTAATCTAGGCCTGATTTTAGGAGGGCGTGAATCTGAGTTTCAGCATCGATGAAATCATTGAAATGCAACACACACACATGCGCACACACACACACAGATGCACTACCAGTCAGCTCAGACTTGAGAATTGATCTTGTGTTTAATCAGTGCGGTGAAGACGAGCAGTCATGGTTTTCCTCCTTGTTAAGCGCAACAAATCGAACACGTTCAATAAGGTATTGCTATGTTTGCTGTCTACAGCCACGCTGAGACATCAGTATCAGTATTTGACAGGAGGGCTGCAGTAGTGGATGAGGTAATAGTATGTGGTGATGAGATTATATAACCCAGGATGTCACAAGGATGAACGCAGTGGAAAAACTCTCTCTCTCTCTCTCTCTCTCTCTCTCTCTCTCTCTCTCTCTCTCTGCTGCATGTTTCACAGCTGTAGAGTCTTATTGCCTCTGGAGCTCTCCTACACCACTCTTATTTAAACACACACTATTGCAATCCAGAAGGGAACCCTCAGGGCTGTCTAGGCTTGCAGAGAAGGCCTAATGATTTCTGAGAACTATGAAAATTACATGCCTGTATTTTTGGGTTCTATTTTATTCAATAGAACCATTCTCGTGTTTTAACTCTGCAGGTGTAACGGTTCTACACTTGCTTGGTTTTAGATGGAAACAACAGGGTTAAATTCCTGAAACGTCTAGCAGGAAATCGATCAGTCAGGGATTGTTTTGCTCTGTGTTCTCTAGGTGGATTTAGCTAAGGTGAGCTCACCTGTAGGCTAGCACCTCAAGAATTGAATAGACTGCCTGACGCTTTAGATAAACTTCAGCATACTGTAATTATGAAGCAATTCATCATGTGAAATCAACCAATCCCGTTTTGCTTTCCAGTTGATGGGACCAGTGTTTCCATCTGGAAGTCCTGGAAATATCCCTGATTTTGAATACTGGTAGTCTTATCAATGGAAGAGGAAAACAGCAGCAACAGTTACATACATGCTAATATGTCTGTCTCAAGTTTGCCAAAAATGTCCCCTGTAACTTAGGGCTCTTTTCTAGTTTTGACATTTATATCCTGGTAATAGTCATAGCTCTCATGCAGTACTGCCTGGTGAAATCACAGAAATGCAATGACCTACCAGGCCTAAGGATAAAAATACTGCAATAATACCACAGCAGTCATTGTGAATTAAGTAAGAGTCGAAGGAGAAGGCACAGTCATTGAACACTTGTGGAGTTAGTACTGTTGCTCACCATACATTCAGTTTATTTATGTTATTGCTTAATTATGTAATCAGCTATATAATTACACTCATCATCAGAAAAATAGTTGCACCCAGAAGGAAGTGTCAGATTGCAATCCTGTTTGGATGGATAATAAAGGTTACCAGGAGCAACAAATGATGAAAAATTTAGATTGATATGCGCAATATTTGTGGAGCTGGAGGTGGAGTGGCCCCAGGCTTTCTGGACGTGTAACCCCAGACAACACATGCACCACCAAGACAAAAGGGGGACTCGTCGATGAAGATGACCTGACACCATTGCAGTCTTTGGTGACATTGACGTGGTGTTAAGGGCAGTCGTTGTAACGGTCTGTGTGCATGTAGTCCTGAGTGGTGCAGCCTTCTGCCAATGGTGCTGGCACTAACAGGATCACTCATGGAGGACATCACTGCTCGCTGAATGTCTACAATCATGGCTGTTGGGTCACTCTGCACATGTTGGACAATCCGTTGGTTCTTTCTCTCTGTGGTTTGTGTAGGTCTCCCATATCCTTCATGCAGCTGGTGCGTGCCTATTCACTGCCGCCATAATATGTTGATAGGACTATCCCACTTCCTGGGCCCTACGATGCGACCCCTATCCAACTCTTCCAACTGCTTAAACTGCTTTCAAAGTCTTCTTCGAGGTATGCTTTGCTTGCAAAGGATGCTGTCAACACAATTGGACAAGTCAGAATGGAAAGCACATGCAACAGGATGACCTTATATTGCCAGTCAGGTACAGCGATAAGGCCTATCCTGAGTTACGTCACATGCATGGCTGAGCGTGCGACTTGAATTATTTGCATGTCTCACAATGTCAAACCTACCCACCAAGTTTCATTCCTGTCAGCTGATTCTTTCTGGGTGCAGCTATTTTTTCGATGATGGGTGTAATCACATTTTGATTTCCATTCTGCAGAAACTGACTTTTTTTCCATTCTTTTCTGATCAGATGTGACAAAAACTTTCCAAACGTTGGCTGGAATGATGTAAAACATATCGCCACTGGGGTGTGGATCAGTGTCTTTGGAGTGATGAATCATACTCCACTTGCAATGCATTATTAAGACCAGGAAGGTGGGGTTAAAACTCCATATTAATACCCATAGGTTTGAAATGGGGTGGGATGTTCAACTAGCTCATATAGAGGTGATGGTTGGGTGTCCACATTCTTTTAGCTATACAGTGTATAAATGATGTCCTTTCAAAATATGTCCCCTCCTACACAAACGTGGGATCAACTGAAAGTTTGGAATGTGCACTTTCAACAGAATCTCTCTGCTTGTTTTACTGAAGAAAATAATTAAAGGAAATGTAACAGGAGATGTTGGACCCAGGAGGCTTGAAAACAGAAGCAGTGTTGCATTCAAATAGGCCCGTGTTTTCCTTAATGGATAAGGTAGTTCAGTAATTATGCTCTGCTTGTACCTGATGTACCACTCAGCGTGTATCTCTGCGTATTCCCGTCTCAAGAACAGACAGTTGCTCATCATCTCTGCTGGATGAACATTTCTGAATTAGGCTGAGCATAAGAGACCTTGGCTCTTAATTCTTTCATGAACTGGTCTATTTAAATCCACTGAAGGTTGCCAAGATTAGACATGTTTTTATGGTGGCTTTGCTGGACTTCCCTTCAGTCCAAAGCGAGACGTCTCCGTCTGCTCAAGGATGTGGCCCTGACTTTTATTGTTGTTGTTTTAAAGTTTATGAAGGTCTTGATGGTAAGACTGACCCTTCACCTACTTATCCTTGCAAAGCTACACATGAAAGCACTGTGTTTCTATGAAGGCAGTTGAGATAATGTATACAGTAGCTAATAGGATATTATTCAGTCCCTGCAGGCTGTGTATATGAGTGCAATGTTTTAGTCTTGGATGAGGCAAGAGCTCTCCTGTTCGTAATACCAAATACACAATGCTGTTTCATTTTAATGGGCCTGTATCATACAGGGGTCCACTTATAATAGTAGTTTTATGTGCTGAAAACCAGTCATAATTCATTTTTCATGATCATTTTCCAATCTTTTTTATCCCTTTCAATCAATCAGACAGTTTTTGTTACTTTGCTCATGAAATGTGTTCTATTTTGTCCTTCTTTGTGCCTCATTCAAAAAGCTTTTTGGGCTGAAACCCCCCTTATAACTTCAGAGTGAATGGGCGTGGCTACTCTGCTGAATAGGCAGATGCGTGTGTATGTGTTGTAAATGTAAATTCCCTCTGAAATGTATTTGAGTAAGACGGGAGCTTTACAGTGGTGGTGATAGGAACCGTGATTCATCATGTCTACAATGCCAGTACAGCAAATAATATTTGCTATTCTATAATAACCTAAAATAACTGGTGAACTTATATGTGTCCTTGCTTTGTCGTTTGTCTCACTCCGCGCACTGTAGACGGTTTAGCTCACTCCCGTACAGGGGTAAATAACATTCAGTATTTTAGGGGTTCTCAAGCTTTTCCAGCAAAGACAATCATGATATATCCGAATTCAAACAAGGGAGATGCGAATGCACCAGAATGAAACCTCTCCATTAGTGGCTAGTCAGCGGCTATAGTTGCCTCAAACTGAAGAAGTTTAATTAGCCTGCAGCTACTGCAATGTTTTTATTTGTACAGGTGTACATTAATATAAATATACTTATATTAACATACTTAATATAATGCTTATATGGTTATATTTGCTGCCTCCACCTGATACAGGCCCACAGATCACTAGAGCACGCTTTACGGTTCACTGGTGGTCCATGACCCACAAGTTGGGAATTATTGACATACTCCATTCACAAATAATTTTCACCTGTAATTAATTATAACGACTGAAAATCACTGCAGTATGTTAGACTTGCCTTTAGTGGGCTTAATTGTGGTGTACTGGCCCACAGATGAGGCCAACTGACCGTCTAAAGGCAGCGCCATCTTTGTAGTGCCATATTGCAGTTGTTGTTCACGTGATTGGTTGCTATGGAATGAGCTTATAACTTATTAATTATTTAGCTGTTTCCTCCTTCTGTTAATTATGTATGCAAATAATTGCTTTATTTTGATCATTTTATAGAAACTATTTATTAATTTGCAGAATTTTTCTACATATTTGTTGTCCTACTCCCACACGCACTGCATTCAGGGTTTAGGCCACAAAACTCTTTTAGAGCTCTGCATTCTCTCAGTAAATTCATCTAGAACAGATCATTTCACACTAAACCATAAGTCTTTACATCTTAGTCATTTCATTATGCAGTAATGTGGAATTGTTAGTGGAGCTCTGCTGTTATAATGTCACTGATCCATTGATTGATGGCTTGATGGTTAATGATTTCAACTTCTGAGCCTTCGGCCTACTGTAAACACACCTAGTTCCTCATTTGAGCCTGTTCAATTATTAAAAGCAATGTAAACACTTAACCGTGAGTTTGCTCTCCCCGCCATTGGAACTGTGAATGAACGATGAGGCCTCGGGTTACCCTGCTCTAAGGATCACGGTCACGAGCACAGCCAGGATCTGGCCTTTAAAAAAATAACCCTGTTTGCCCTGGATATGCAGTTAGCCGTCCTCGTGCTGTAAACAGTAGAAGTTAAACGTTTAACCAGAGCCTGACCTTCAGAGAAGAGACACCAAGCTGCTGTGTACTTAGCCAGGCCAGGGGAAATCCTGAACAGGCCCTCTGCCTTGATGGGGTTCTCTGGGTTAATGGCTCCCTCTCAAACATGGTGTACCACACAAACGTTAGACACTGTCCCATCGTTTGTTCAGTTCCCAGTCAAAGTACAAAGCACAAGTTATTCATACAGAAATTAATTTGTACACTCTTTACTTTTGTGCACCCTATTTTCCCACTCGTCTGATCTTAAAAGCAATGAGCTCCCCAGATAGCAACCATATATCGGTCCACTGGCTTGATCAGATCGGCACCCCACTGACTGTTTGCCACCCTCAGACCACCCAGATTATGTCTAACCAGTGTTTAATCTCCTCAAACGGATTTTAAATGTGTACAGGATTAATTACAGACAATGAACTAAGACACATATTACAAACAATTGAAAGAAGAAAATAGCGACTAGGTCTGATATAAAATGATTTAGTTGAAAAAGTTGCTGACACAAAACAGTATTTAAATAATAAAAACAATATTGAACTTATTTACAGGATAACGAAAGTCAAAAATTATGAACGAATAAATAAATTGGACAGTAAGTGCAAAGCGAGTGATGAAAGATGGTGTTTTGTCTAATATGCTGCTTAACCACCAGCTGGGCGCCCAAAAATGCAAATAAGCAAAACACCAGTGGAACGCCAACTTAGTGGGCCAACAGTGGTCCGCTGTCCTCTTGCTATCAGGCTTCCAACTAAAGCTGTTTTCAAAATAATCCCTGACAATATGTTTCACTTCAAAGAGACCTTATAACATAAACCAACACCAAGTGAGGGTTGGGGGGTATGGTGGTAATACGGTCCACAGTATGTAAATCTATTTAAATTTCTGTTCCACGTCTGAAAGGATAAACAACACATTCACTGGTGTACACTGTAAAAAGTTTTTCATCGGTCCAACCTAAAAAAAATCCTTCAATTTGTTACAAGCAAATGAATTAGGTGTATTCAACCTAAAAAAGGAACTTTGAGCCAACGATTCTTTCAATCACAGTCATTTTTGAGTTAAGTAAAAGTTCTTCAATTGCTTTTAACAAACTGAAGTCATTTAACAGTGTAGGACCCCTGATAGCAAGATGATGGCAGACTACCGTTGTCCCTCCAATGGTAAAGCTGGTGGTCCATTAGCGTTTTGCTCAGCGTTTTTTGGCTGCCCTTCCAGTGATTAAGCAGAGTCTTAGACAAAATGCCACTTTTCATCGCTTGTTTTCCACTCAGAATTCAATTTACTAATATCCCGTCTTTCAAATATTCATTATCCTTAATAAATAATTCTTAGTGTCAGCAACATTTTCAACTAAACCATTTTATACCAGGCCTTCTTTCCTTTGAGGCGTTGTAATATTTATTTAGTTTATTTTCAAAAGTAAAATTCCGTGAGCGTTTCTAATCAGTTTGAGGAGATTACAAAACTAGTTAGATATTGCGTGTAGGACAGTTATCTGGGTGGTCCGAGGGTGGAGCAACAGTGGCAAACAGTCAGTGGGGTGCCGACCTGATCAAGCCAACTGACCAGCATATGCTCGCTATTTGGGACCCCACTGACAGGCAACATGGAGGCCCGATGCCATCTTGAGAGACACTACTACTGTATGTGTAGCTCAATAAATATTGTCCATATCAGTCTAAATTTATCATCAGTTATTGTTCCTGGTAACCTTTATCTTCCTTCCTAACCTGGTATCTTCCTTCTGAAGAGCATTGCAATCCAACACTTCCTTCTAGGTGCAACTATTTAGTTTGATGATGAGTGTATATTTAGATTAGGGCTTGTCTGTGATCTTTCTGCTGAGCTTGTAAAATGAATCATTTGGACTTCATGTCAGTTTCGACTAGAAATTAAACACATGAAGAGTGACTTTTGCACAGTTTGGGTGTATAAGCCATTTTGTGACCTATATAGTGCCTTACATAGGGAATAGGGAGGGATTTGAAATTCATTTAAAGTGTTTAGGCCATTCTGCTTGTGTTTGGATGGGACGTGAGGAACGTGCCTCGGCAATGGAAAAATATTTCAGCCATTTGCATCCTCGCTTACTCAGTATGTAAAGCTGTGGCTCCGAGAACCATTCTAGTAGAAAGAAGACTGTGTCTGTTTTTGTGCAAAGGTGCCCCTAAGGAAGAGAAGATGAAGTGGAAGAAGTGACAGGTTCAGACACTTAGGGAACACGCAGAGAAGCTTCTACCACTCATCCCCCCCGACACCCCCACCGTCTGCAAAGACACAGCAGATCTTTCACAGAGAGCAGGGTTCATTAGATTAGAAATACACGTGTTCAGCGTGGAAGGCCAGCTTTTATGAAGCTACCCGCTCAGATTTCGGCTTCTCGATTTTAAACAAACCCCAGATGTGCCAGTGAACCCGCTCGGTTTCACCAAGTTAATCCAATCCCAGAAGCCTAAATCTGATCAGATAGCTTTCGAAAAAAATCTGTCCCCTGCAGATTAAGTGCACACCAGTGAGGGATGCTCGGTTCCTTTGCTGTTGCCAAAGTGCAGAATCATCTGGGAGTAGGGGGGGGTGGGACAACAGGCCCATGCCATCACATACTAGAGCTGTAATATTCATCCAAATATATAGTATATAAGCTGTATGTCAATGGTATACTGCGATACATTACAGCATCCATCATTTTCCAGAAAAGGTGCTGTAGACCGGGGTTCAACCTTTTCCAGCTGGTCCACCAATACAAAGAACAACGGCCCACCAGAAAACTAAAATCAACTTTTATAATTACAGTTTCTCTAAGAAATTTGATTAAAGAAAAATTTTATGTCCAAATCCAAACGTAGCTGTGATAGCACCCGATGAAACCTCTCCATCAGTGCCGAGCCAGCAGCTAAGTTACGTCAAACTCAAGATGTTTAACTAGTCTACCTCTGCGATGTATTTTTTTGTGCATGTATACATTAATATACACATATTTATATTAATATATTTAATATAACACTAACATGGTTATATATGCCATTTCTGGCCCACTACAAAGTACTGCCTCCACCTAACTAGAGAGAGTTCTTCATGGCCCACTGGTGGTCTGTGGTCCACAGGTTGTGAAACCCTGCTGCAGCCTATTTACATACCACACCTATACACCACACAATTTGTTTTGACTCATAGGTTCATTAGGAGATGAATCAATGGATCATGAAATGTGAAATCTCACCACAAATTTGATCCAGTTAATTCAGTATGATTCAGAAAACTGGAGACACTACTTATACACATCACGTAATATAGACAGTAAAACACTTTATATTCATAATAACTGCATATTCTCATCTGTTCTTTTGGAATCTAAAAGGCTTCTAGACCAGCAGCATGTCTGAGGGACTGTTTTATGTCTTGTTAAATGTGTGAGAAATCAGCCTGATATTTGCTGGACACAGTCTTTATAACATAATGTTAAGGTTTGCTTTTCCAGAAATCAGTGAGGATCAAGATAAAAGAGAGAGTGAGCAAGTGAATGGGAGTAAATGGAGGAAATACCAGAGCACCCTGGACATAATGCTGGACATAGATCGCAGTATAACAAGCCATCACATGCCCATTTATCGAGCATTGGCAGACGGCTGCACGATGCAGGACTACATGCATGCAGACCGCTACGANTTATCACAGGACACCATTAGGAACCTCTACAACTCCATGCCGAGACGTCTGGCATGTTGGGTTAGCAAACATGGAGGCCCAACACCATACTGAGAGACATGTACTTCTGTATGTGTAGCTCAATAAATATTACCCATATCAGTCTAAACGTATCATCATTTATTGTTCCTGGTAACATTTATCTTCCTTTCCAATAGTGCTGCATTCCCACACTTCCTTCTGGATGTAGCTATTCTTTTGATGATGAGCGTATATTAGAGAACATCTGCAAAAGCCTAAATGAGAAACTGATAGTTGGTGTAAAACATATATCACCAAAAAGGTAGAAATGGGTTGGATATGGTCTGGGGAAATGGTTGTATTTGAGGGAAGATTCTTTATACGTCTGCACACGTTTAGCAAAGTGCATGACTTCCAAGTCTACTAGCAGTAGCATTTCTGTAGTGCTGTGTGTTCACGATTGAGCTCTGGGGGTCTTTTATGCAAACGTCTAGTGCCCTGGTCTTCAAATCAGTTTCCAGTCCTGGATTTTGTTCTCGCTGGACTTTTGCGGGAACAGTTCATGTAAATGATTGACCAAGTAGTGTCACACCCTCCTAGGATTACAATGTCCAGGACTGGAAACTTGATTCAGGGTCCAGATTTGAAGACCCCTGGTCTAGTGGGATGATGCTTGTGCCAAGCAACAAAAACTTGTGCACCACGTTGGCAAAATAGAGGACTACATTCACCAGGCTAAGCCTTACCATTTAGCTTGCTGAAATGTAATGTTGTTGTTTATGTAGTCGTGTCCGCCACTGACACACTGCCATGGGAGTTGCCATGCAAAGAGGCTCTCGGGAGTCTCGGTGCTCCTGGTAGGAGAGTGAAATTTGTGTTGCTAATATTGTAGTTTGCTTGTTTGAGAAACATGTATGTGTTCGTTGTGTTATTCTGTGTTGGGCTGTGGGGTGATTAGTGGGGTCCTTGTATTTATCATTAAGAGAAGATGTATGGCTAGAAGGGACCTGCTTGCTTTCCTAGCTGTTTCAGTAGTACCAGGCAGCGTTTACCCCCTTGCTGCCTGTTGAATTATGGATCATTTGCCCTCATACTCAGTGTTTCCCTCATGCTCTTCTTCTACAAGAATTATAGATTCTATATCCATAAAATGTCAGGATGACTTATATCTAAACTGCATTAGACTGAATTATAGATTCTATATCTATAAAATGTCTTGCTGTTAGCTTTATGTTGAAGGCTGTTTTAGCCCTTCAGGGCATGTAGTTTATGTAGTTTTAATGTTATTTATTACACATATTTTCACACTCAGTTGCTAAAGTCACTGTACTGTAATAACATTAGCCATAAATACCATACTGCTTACCTCTGTCATAAACTGCCAGCCCTGTTTATGAGTGGATCTGGATGTAGCTGCTATGAAAAGAATGAGGGATGAATAAACGACACATAGAGGAGTGAACAGAGAAGTGCAGTTCAGTATGACTGTGGACTGATAGAGTTTGGGGACCTGCTGTGAGTGAGTACATGCATTTGGCTGTAGGTTAAAGGAAACAATAGAGTTTGCATGGGGCCAAAAATAAATGGTACTCTATGGGAGCAAAGAGGGATGGGAAAAAATGACAAACGGATTGAGTGCGGGTTGAGTCAACGCTGGATTTCTGCTCCTAATGGGAAAATATTCTGCAAAAATCTGTTGGCATCCGGAAACTGTGCATCTGATCAAAAAGCTATATACAAGCCCGAATCACTAATTTGTGGGACGAGTTATGTGGCGAAGAAAAATAAGAATGATATTAAAATACAAGAATAACAACATAATTATAGGTAGCCAAAATAATACATTGAAATATTTAATACAGTTCAGTTGCTGCAGAGAGACTGTGGCATCGCAATGCACTGATGCATTTTAAGGACCTTCTAAAGCTTAAAGTGAATGAGTTGGAGCTCAAGGTTCCTGAAGAGATAAAGCTGTTGCCCAAAGCCCCAAGCTGGGCTGAGGAATGAGTGGCAGATTGCACGCTGCAGACTTATCAGCTCCATGTGAGATAAATTTGTTTCAAAGATCAGGCACTAAACCCTTTGCATACTGACGGCCTTTGTTTCAGCAAATTGCACTGGATTATCGTGTCACGTCAGGGGATGTTTGCCTTCTTCTCGATGAAGATACATGGTGTCTGTTCTTATAACTCGATCGTGTGAACATTGCCCATGTTGCATCATGTGCTGTTGCTCTGCTGACCCAGAGCACCGTTCTTAGCAGTAGAGGCTGTTTAATCTGCTCCTGGGGGAGCATCTTGGATGGATTGGCTAATTGCCTTTGATTGATCGAGAGGGCAAGCTTGGATAAAGGCCAGTGAGTGCAACCTTGTCTTTGAGTTCTGCCTATATAAGATCTCCATAAAGTCTCAGCATGGAGCTGTAGAGGTTCCTAATGGTGCCCTGCAATTATCCATCCCATGCAGCTTGAATATTCTCACACAGTTCCTGCAGATTGTGCGGTAGGGGTGGAGGTGAAGAGACACCAGGCCTTCTGGACGTGTGACACGTGGCAACAAACCATTCATCTTGGCGCTGACCACGGTGCCTCCACACACAGATTCGTTGGCTGTCTCCACCAAGACAAAAGCGGGACTCGTCCCCGCTGCCATTCTGAGTCACTCCATGACAGTCTGGCACGACACCATTGCAGTGTTTGGTGATGTTGACGTGGTGTTAAGGGCAGTCATCGTAACAGTCTGCACGCATGTATTCCTGCATCGTGCCGCTGTTTGCCAATGATGTTGGCGCTAACAGGATGACTCATGGAGGGCATCGCTGCCTCCTGAATGTCTGCAATCGTGGCTGTTGGGTCAGTCAGGAACACGATAAGGGCCGTCCTTGCTCACGTCACATGTGTGGTCAAGCGTGAAACTTGAATCATTGACATGTCTCAAAGTGTCATACCTACCCACCAAGTTTCATTCCTGTCAGTTGATTCCAGAAGGATGGTGCAACTATAGCATAAATTATGAGGCATTTATTTCTATGTTAAGGTATTTATTAAACATATATATATTTCCATTAAAAGAAAGGTGGTGTCTATCGCAGTGTATCACATGCCTTCATAGGATCTTGTTATGTGAGTGACTGAGTGAGTGACTGAGTGAGTCAGTAATCTTTAACGTACATGTAAAACAACTTACGACTCACCAAAGTGCTTTCCACAGATAGCACAGTAGTGATAGCCAAGATTAAAGGAATTAACACATTTAAAAAAGCCAAACAATGCAAACGGTTCTTTAAACAAATATCATAAGACATAAAACATGAAAAGAAATGGGTCCGCTGCTCTTGTTTGTCTCCCTCTCTTTCCTTCCAGATATGATCCTGTAATATGAGTGTCCATTAACTAGAGGACAAACAAGCAAAACTCATTCTTCACCGTCAGAAGTCCCGTACCTGCGGAACAAGCTTTTCTCATGACCCTCTTTGTCCTCGTGCTCTTTCACTGCTGCTAAATTGTAAACTCTATCCTCTGTTTCCTCACCCTGGAGGGTCACGATGCGAGACAAAGCAGCATGGCAGCCCATAATATTTACACTGCTGAGTTTTAAGAAGAGACAGGACAATCTTTGTTTTCATAGTTACGCTCCAGATACAGGCCAATACTGTTATGCTCTGTCCACGCAGGCCCAACAGACTAAGCTTAAAGTCCACCTCTCTTTGTGTTTCTTTATTTGGATGACTGACTCTCTTATGCTGTCGTGTAAATTTGTTTGGCACACTGGCCTCTTGCACCTGCAAACAAGCAGGGCAGGCAACTGCTTGGGGCCCCAGGCCATCTCCTCCAAGGATACAGCTAAAATAGACAGACTGGGTGGCATGATTCTCTGGAACGGTTCATTTGGTTAGATTAAAGGCTTTAGTGTGACTATGCGTCTTTATCAGAGGAGAATATGAAAATATTTAGATATAATTTTGATGCCAAATCTGCCTGAACAAGGAATACTTAAAATGGCCAAGCAAATGGATATAGTGCTGGGTACTCCATACAATTCCACCTAAACTGAGCAGAATAAAAGCCCAAAATCCCAATTCAACCCCTGGCTGCATTTCAGGTGTATGGAAGCTTTTGAAAACTGGATTTTTGGAAATGGTGCACTGGTTAGCAGTGGCGCGGCCTATTGTAGTCACGTGTTCCTTTGTTAATCTCATGCTCTGAATTATGTTTACAGCACAAACACAGTCTCTTCCCTAGGAACAGCAGAGGTGAGGGCTGTTCTCTTACACACAGTGGTGTGTAGATGGGGTGGACAGTGTTAAGTGTGTGGGTGCTGCTGTCGTAGGAAGTGTGTAATCAGTGACCAGGGCAGACTCGCGTCACGGCATGTTTCGCCTCACCGGTGCTGACCAATATTCTCTGGCTGAGCACGTACCTGCTGTTTTCATGACCCTGTTGGTAAGGTCACAGCAGCCCTGTTTGGTACCTTTATTTGGATGACTGACTCTCTTATGCTGTCGTCGAAATTTGTTTGGCACACTGGCCTCTCGGACAGTACCTGAGAACTGAATGCCCCAAGGATAAAAGGGCATCAAGGGCATTCAAACAAAAAGAGCCAGTTCTTGTATGCTGAAGTTGATTCTTTCTTTCTTGCACCGAAGGGAGAGCCAGGAGACTGAGGGGTTGAGTTGTTTATTTCAAGGCGATCGCAGCAGCTCTGGTCTGAAATCAGTATCTGGACACATAGTTTTTATAGACCATTTCACCCCCCTTAAAGATTATGCATGGGGGGTGTAGTCTAGGAACTAGGTACGTTGGTGGTGTTTCACCAGATGGGTGACTCTCCTAACCAATAATAGCCTAAAGGTATTTGACCTTTAACATACAGCTATATACCCCTGATGATAACCCTTTCCCAGGACTCAGATCCTGTCGTACATGTGCAAAATGCAATCTCCATTCCAGGAAAGCAGCCCTTACCAGAAGGTAACAAATGGTCAATGGAAGCTAAGCCTCTGGTATCAGTATGATTCATAATTATTAAACCAACAACAATACAGTAAGAACATAAATAGTAAACATGAGGGTAGCGTTTATAATTTTTACTAATTATACACAGAACTATAAACTATAACATACCT